>VMDR010000975.1:98461-158266 GCA_007922815.1 Macrotus californicus
TTAATAACCGTGTTTGTTGTCATTTTACTGTTCCTATTTTTTACCTTCTTTTTCTTAGATAAGTCCCTTTAACATTTCATATAATAAGGGCTTGGTGATGATGAACTCCTTGAACTTGACCTTATCTGGGAAGCACTTTATCTGCCCTTCCATTCTAAATGATAGCTTTGCTGGATAGAGTCATTTTGGATGTAGGCCCTTGCCTTCCATGACTTGGAATACTTCTTGCCAGCCCCTTCTTGCCTGTAAGGTTTCTTTTGAGAAATCAGCTGACAGTCTGATGGACACTCCTTTGTAGGTTACTGTCTCCTTTTCTCTTGCTGCTTTTAAGATTCTCTCCTTCTCTTTAATCTTGGGTAATGTAATTATGATGTGCCTTGGTGTGTTCCTCCTTGGGTCCAACTTCTTTGGGACTCTCTGAGCTTCCTGGACTCCCTGGAAATCTATTTCCTTTGCCAAAGTAGGGAAGTTCTCCTTCATTATTTGTTCAAATAAGTTTTCAATTTCTTTCTCTTCCTCTTCTCCTCCTGGCACCCCTATGATTCAGATGTTGGAACGTTTAAAGACGTCCTGGTGGTTCCTAAGCCTCTCCTCATTTTTTTGAATTCTTGTTTCTTCATTGTGTTCTCTGGTTGAATGTTTCTTTCTTCCTTCTGGTCCACACCATTGATTTGAGTCCCGTTTTTCTTCCCATCACTGTTGGTTCCCTGTACATTTCCCTTTATTTCACTTAGCATAGCCTTCATTTGTTCATCTAATTTGCAACCAAATTCAACCAATTCTGTGAGCATCCTGATTCCCAGTGTTTTGAACTGTGCATCTGATAGGTTGGCTATCTCTTCGTCGCTTAGTTCTATTTTTTCTGGAGTTTTGATCTGTTCTTTCATTTGGGCCATTTTTCTTGTCTTGGCACACCTGTTACGTAGTAAGGGGCGGAGCCTTAGGTGTTCACCAGGGCGGGACAGCCACATCGCTGTGTTGGGACGCTGTACGTGAGGGAGGGGTCCGAAAGGGAACAATGGTGTTGGCTCGGCACTTTGTTGGTTTTCAGTCACTTCCCCCGATACCCACAAACAAATTGGGCCCTCCTGGTGCTGATTCTGGTGCTGACTCCCAGGTGGGTGGGCTTATGTATGCTCTAGGACCCTGTGGGTCTCTCCAACGAGCTCTCCTGTGAGGCTGGGAGTTTCTTCCACTGCCGCCACCTCAACCCCCACAGGTGTTTTCAGTCAGAGGTTTGAGGCTTTATTTCCCCACGCTGGGACCCTGAGTTGCTCCCCAGTTGTTCCTCCTGGTTTATTTGCAGTCAAATGTGGGAGCACCCAGTTCGCAAGCCACCGCCTCACCCGGTCCACCAACCACCGCCTTGCTGCGAGTCCTCTCTTCCCGGCTCCCTGTGCCCACCCTTTGGGTCTGGGCGAGTGTTTCTTTAACTCCTTGGTTGTCAGACTTCCATACAGTTCGTTTTTTTGTCAGTTTTGGTTGTTTTTTGTTTTTAAATTTGTTGTTGTCCTTCCTTTGGTTGTGCAAGGAGGCACAGTGTGTCTACCTACGCCTCCATCTTGGCTGGAAGTCCTCAATAATTTCTACATTGATTATTTATTTTATTAAAAAATACTTTCAGAAGTGCATTCCTCTCAAAAGAAGGATCTCAATAACTGCTCCGTTTTTCAGGGCTTTTCTCCAGACTTCAGACTCCAGTTCCAGCGGTCCGGGCTTTTTCTACCTCGCAGTCCCCGCCTCGAGTGGCACGCGCTGTTTGGAGCCTGGGGCGACTGAACCATGTGGCCATCGCTGTGCCGGACCTGGAGAAGGCCAGGGCCTTTTACCAGGACGTTCTGGGGGCCCAGGTCAGCGAGGCGGTCCCTCTGCCTGACCATGGAGTGTCCGTGGTTTTTGTCAACCTTGGAAACACCAAAATGGAACTGCTTCATCCACTGGGAAACAACAGTCCAATCGCAGGTTTTCTGCAGAAAAACAAGGCTGGAGGAATGCATCACATCTGCATCGAGGTATTTTATTTATTTATTTTAGTGCTTGGTGTTTTAAATTTCTTGTTCACAGGATGTCTTTCTTTTTGAGATTATATATAGTCACTGTCATCAGAAACTTGTATTAAGTGCTTTTCTTTTAAATTTTTTTTTTTTAGGTTTTATTTATTTTTAGAGAGGGGAAGGGAGGGAGAGAGGGAGAGAAACATTAATGTATGCTTGCCTCTTACGTACCCTGTGTTGGGGACCTGGCCCTGCAACCCAGCCATGTGCCCTGACTGGGAATCGAACTGGTGACCCTTTGGTTTGCAGGCCAGCACTCAATCCACTGAGCCACACCAGCCAGGGCTGAAACTTGTATTAAGTTCTTTAAGGGGAATGGTACTGCTGGTTCTACTCAAAGATGGATTCACAGATATATATTCTCTTTTCCTCTGGACAACTGCACATAATAATAATAATAATAATAATAATAATAATAACAACAACATAGTTTACTGAGTCTGGATTCCACAGCCACCGTAGAAGCCACCGAATTTGGCCAACACAGGTCTGAGTTTTCTCTGTAGTATCGATTGTGTGTACGTGACCTCCGATACAGCGGGGACCCACCTGCTTTCGCTCTCACAAGGCAGTTGGAAGAAGCACCTGAAACGCTTTTATACAGTAAGAATTCCCGTATATGTGCTAAGTACTCACGTAGTTATTTTCCACCCTTGAAATTCTGTTAGCTTGTTTCTTATTACAAAAGCAGCACATTTTCAGTGACTGACCCTGACCTGTCAAGATCTCTGTTGCACCTGCTAACAATTCCCGAAGAAAACGTGGAATGTCAGACAAGAACTTGCTCATCAGAGAGCCTTTATCTGTAGATGCTCGCGTCCAGATAACTGCCTTTCGGAATACAGTGTCAGCTATGCTTTCATTTAAACTGTTTTGATGGAGCGAAGGACACAATTCATGGTTAGGCTTCATTCCTAACCCAGAAGAGAGGGATGTTGGATCCAAGGATTTACTTAGTTCACGCTGCGGACGTATCCGATGGCCTGCACTGTGTGTGCACTTGACCGTGCACTTGGGTTCAGTGATGAATGGGTCACGGGCCCTGCCCACAGGGAGGGGGACCTCGCTCAGTGCCCCGTGATACACAGAATTAACATATGTGTCTCCTCCGTCGCACAAACGAGGGAAAGATGGATTGCTCGTGGCAGGCCGAGGCAGTGGGGAGGCATCTGTTCAGGCATTCCCCATGTGGGCAAGAGGAGGAAGCTCTGCCAGGCGAGGGGACTAGCGTGTGGGAAGGCACCGAGTTATTGTAGCGACTGTTGTTGGGCCCTCTGGCAGCGCACGGAGTGCTTGAGGCGCGGTGTTTTCCTTGATTCTCTTAGCCACCCTGTGAGGGTGCTGTTCTCCCCATGTGACGGGTGAGGGAGCCGAGACGTAGAGCAGCTTGCCCAGAGTCCCATCAGCGGTAAGTGACGAGGCTGGGGCTCAGGCCCAGGTGCACTGTCATTCGAGGGTCTGCTGCTAGCATGGCGCCAACTTGTTGGCACCATGTGTGAGCTGAGTTTAAAGTCTGAGGTGGGTACCCGTAAGATGTTAGGCAAGGGAACTAACAAGGCCTAATATGTAGTAACCTTTATCCCTTCCTTAGGAGGTTAATTTTGGCTGCGAGTCTTTATCACAGTGGACTTGAGGGTTTGTCTGAGACCCCCCAGGATGACAAGCAGGTCCCCAGCCTTTGAATCCACGGTTCCCTGTCCCACACTGCACTGTCTGTGCCCGACATCAGAGCCCAGGCCTTCAAAGGGAGCCGGTGTGAGTTGGAAGTGCACTTGAGTGAAGAGCCGTGCAAGTTCAGTAACATAGCAGTGAGTTTGGAAGTAGAGCCCGGGAGAAATGAGAGTGTGTGTCAGAATAAAGTGGAGGTGGGCCTTGGGAGAAGGTGAGGAGGTGGTTGGGTAGCTGCCACGTCAGTGTGTCACTGCCCATCATTATCCACTGCTCTCCATAGGCAATCCAGTGGCTCCTCTGGGAATTCAGGTAGATTTCACTCTTCTGTCCTCAGTCTGACAGTGAGCTGTCCCAGCCGTTGGGCGGCCCTGCCACCGTAGCTTGTGATACCTGGGCTGCCCCAGCCATCGCCCTCTCCCAGCCAGCGCCGTGGGCGCTGGGGATAGTAGCTGCTTAGGGGACAGCAAAAAAGGTAGGCAGTGTGATAAAGGTTTACATTTTCTGTGTAATTAACTGAAGAAAAACTTTGCGGTCTCCATCTACTGCTGACATCATTTTGTAAATGAAAGGGCATTTTATGACCAAGGAAAAGGAAAGAAGAGGGAAATTTTGAGATTTGGAAGAACCCATGTCGAACTGAGTACAGCAGTTACCCCTGGAGAGGAAAATGATTGTCAGCGGCGGTCAAGGGGTACTTAGCCTGCCTTGTATGTTTCAGTGTTCATGTACTGTGTGATTTAAGTTATTTTCAAGTGGAAAGACTGAATTCGGACTAACTTTGGGAAAATGGAGAAAGAGGCCCACTTCAACAGAGGAAGTCATTATATCAAGGAACAGAAAGGTATACGGTCAGGGGGAACCCCACTGCTCTGAAAAGGTGAGAACAGACCAGCTGTTTCACAGTGGCAGGAAGTGACTATGCCCACAGGCGGGGCAGGGCTCTGACGGAGCCGTCAGGGTTTAAAAGAGACGTTTCAGAACGTGTAAGTAGAATATATGTTGTTTGGAGAAATCATAGTTCGTTTATAGTAGCACCTAGTGTCCTCATCGGTTTTCTGACCAGTTTTAGGATCCAGTATATATATATATATATATATATATATATATACAGTCCTTGGTTCTTTGAAATAAGACTGTATGAATACGGGCATTCGTTAAATGTGTGTTGGGTGCAAACTGTTTGGAATGCTCTCAGGTCACTAAACTCCAGGGAGATTTATGACTGCTCAGGAATCTGGCCATTCACATTCTCCTCTCTGTCTGTCTAGTGGGCTCCCAGTCTAAGAGGGTGATTTTCCAAGGCAGAGGAGCATCGTTTTTCCATTAGAACGTAGAGACACATTTGCTCCTTTCCTAGGCTGCCGATAAACGTGAAGAAGACAGAAATGGCCTAGAAGAGATTTGCAAAATTAGACATGTTTGGATTTTTTAGAATGGAAAAACACATTTCGGCTAGAGTTTACTAGTGATTTTCATGTAAATGAAGTTTTCATTTCGAAAGTGCTAACCAGGTAGTTTGGCAGGTGGGAGGTGTGGGGGTCGGGGAAACACCGACATCTGTTGAGTGCCTCCTATAAACTTACTTACCTCATTTCAATCTCCAGGCCATTTGTATGGCAGGCCTCCTCTCCCTGTTACTGCTGGGGAGCCCAAGGCTCTTCGGGAAAAACAATGTGCACAGTATCACCAATCGTACCAACAGAAGAAAATACTACAAAACGCAGCACATAGTGTTCAGGCTGTAAGGAGCAATGTTTGCGAATGGTGAAGCTTCTTAAGCATTGCAGGTGCTCACCTAGGAAAATTTAGCAACTTCTTTCTTTCTCTTATTCTTGTGATGGGCTAAGAACGGTGTTGCCTGGAGACGGGGCACCAGGGCTTGTGGAGCTTCTGCCAAGTCTTATGCTGCCGTTTGGTATTTTTGTGATCTCCAACGTGTTCTTATTTCCTTCCGTTTCTCAAGGTGGATAACATAAATGCAGCCGTGGTGGATTTGAAAGAGAAGAAGATCCGCAGCCTAAGTGAAGAGGCCAAAATAGGAGCGCACGGAAAGCCGGTGATTTTCCTCCACCCTAAGGACTGTGGGGGAGTCCTCGTGGAACTGGAGCAGGCCTGACGTGCGTGTGCGGGGCTCAGTTGCCTGGCCTGGGAACGCGTGATCAGTGTGCACTTGGCGTGGTGTCCTTCACTCTCCTGTTACTTCAGAGTTAAAACTAAGTCACAGAAAGAGATTCAAAAGATTATTTATATATCCACATATATATTTGTTAATCACTTTGGGCTTTCTCCCGATTTGGAGAAACTTTTGATTACTTAATACCTGGGGAATACTGCTAAAAATCATGTTCATAGTAATAAATTGTTCTTATTCTAAAATGGGATAATTATGGACAGCACTTTGGGACTGTGAAAGGGTATGTGTGTGTGTGAGAGAGAGAGAGGGAGGGAGGGAGGGAGAGAGAGAGAGAGAGAGAGAGAGAATGAGGCAAGATGGGCACACAGAGGGTTAGGATCCCACAAGTTTTGCTCTTCTGGAACAGCCGTGTTCACAGGTTCCGTAGGGCAGGCGTTCGGGGTGGAGAGTACTACACGCACAAATAGGAAGTGATGTAGGCACTTTGCCGCACCGTCTGTTGGTTGCATAGACAGCGGAATTCTTTTTTAAGGCAGTAGACACGGAGAGGCAGTGACCTTGTAGGGTTAGCTATCATTCAGGTGCCAGAACACAACAGGTCCTGAAGGAGTATTCAGAGTAAATAAAACCCATTGCTGAGAAGCTCATGGTCCAGCTGGGAAAACGACTTCAGGAAATAAATGTAAATACCCACAAAACCACATGAGTGAGTTGAAAAGGGAAAGGAAAATAGCTTTCATAGGACAGGCTTAGAGGCCTAGCAGGTCTTCGGTCAGACTGTCAAATCTAATAGAAACAAGTGCTGAATGAACTGGAAGAATCACGGATGGATGGGTGTATAGAAAGCATAGCGCATGGGAAAATGGTTCACATCCTAAGTTCACAGGTGGTTGGATGTTGAGTGGATAAGTCGGTGTGTGCACATTGAGCTTGTTACTATGGAAGCAGCTGAGCCACTCGGCCAGGGCTGTGCTAAGCATTTTACACTCAACCGATCTGTGAGATTGGACACTAATACTAACCCCACTTTACGAGTGAGGAAATAGCTTGGACAAAAACCCACATCGGCCTGACCTCCCCCAAACTATTGCCCTCCGCTACGTCTGCTTCCAAGGAAGAGACAACTACTTGTTTTAGGGGAACCTGTACCTGTTCGGGGCCTGAATCTGGATCTGCTCTTCTCCAAGTATCTAAACCCCAGGTTCTTCGCTGTGTTTACGTTGGCAGAGGGCGCAGACTGGGGTCCGGCACACGCGCAGCAGGATGAGAACAGCACCGGAAGCGGTCTTCTAGTGGACGGGAAGATCGTGTCTTAGAAAGCAATCTTGGATGTGGGGTAGGAGAGTAGATTGTCTTCTTCTGTATCTCTCCGCCAACATGTTTTCTACAGCACCTTTCTCAGGGCCGTTGAAGCAGCCCTAAAATTAAGGTGAACTGAGGGTTTTAATGGCCTTGTATGTCCTCTTCTGTCAGATGGCGAGGTTCAGCTAGCAGTGACATTAACAACAGGGGTCCGTGTCTCCAGGTGACCCACACATGTGACACTGGGTTCCCAGAATCCACAGGGTGTGAGTATGGACGGCACCACCCGCCGAGTTCAAAGCCAGGATGGCTATTAGTTCTCAGGCGGACAAGTATTTTACTTCTGTATGCGTATTTTTTAAAAGATTTTATGTATTTATTTTTAGAGAGAGGGGAAGGGAGGGAGAAAGGGAGGCAGAGAATTATCAGTATGTGGTTGCCTCTCACACGCCCCCTACTGGGGACCTGGCCCACAACGCAGGCTTGTGCCCTGACTGGGAATTGAA
Source organism: Macrotus californicus (assembly GCA_007922815.1). Lineage (NCBI taxonomy): Eukaryota > Metazoa > Chordata > Mammalia > Chiroptera > Phyllostomidae > Macrotus > Macrotus californicus. The sequence continues at coordinate 106,129 of VMDR010000975.1, forward strand.
CTGACGACCCTTTGGTTTGCAGCCCGCACTCAATCCACTGAGCCACACCAGCCAGGGCTACATGCGTATTCTACACAGAAAGGTACCTCTTGGTTTTAATTCAAATCATAGTTGCTAATAAGCCGAAATATATTCCCCATTTTTATAAATGGCAAGAATTGGTGTTTGTGAGGGAGGAAGGCTGCCGTGCGTTTTGCTGAGAGATGCCAAGAAATCCACCTGAGGACCGAAGATAAGGAGAAAAGGGCTTCCCTTTGCCAGGCACGCACGCAGAGCCCACAGGCTTCGGATGTGGCGGGAGTCCTTTCCAGAGGATAAACCAAGGCGGGGTTCAGATGCATGACGAGGTAGTTGTCCCCAAACTCCCGTCAAGGTGACCAGAATAGAAAGCGAGGCTCCGAGTGAAGAACAGGAACGTAAATGTAATTTACTAACGAGGAACTTAATTGTCTGCAACAAGGCTGTGAGCAGGACAAGGGTGATGGACTGCGAATATTGAGAAGGGGGCGCCCAGGGAGCCCCCTCCCAGAGTTGGATGCAACCCCGATCCGGGCATGCCAGGCCCTGGGGCTGGTTGGTTCCCGCTGCTGAGCAGGAAATGAGCTCTCTTTGTTGTCCTTCCCTTTCCATTCGAGGTCTACATGGTGGAGATATTCGCCGTCCTAAATGAATACTATGCAGTTCTGGCTTGTGTGCCAGTCTCTCTGGGTTTGGTTACTGTGAGTTTATTCCTGTGGGAGGATCCCGTGCGTGTGCCCAGTTTGGTGTTTGAGCTGCTGGGCTGGGAGACAGACCAGTGTAAGTGTCACCTCTGTGCCTGTCGCCAGAGAGTGGTCATCTCAGTCGCTGCCCGTTGTCACGAGACCGCTCAATACTATTGCCGCAAAAGACACTGGGAAGATGAACGTTTCATTTGTTTTGGGCATTAAGTGCTTCTTCTACCAGATTGCCTCGTTTGAGAGCAACACTACACTTGTCTGTATGTTACAGGATGCACATAATGCGACAGACTGAAATCGATTGAAAAAGGCACGGTCCGTGGAAGTTCAGGGCACGATCGTAGTGTCACCCTCTCGTTCGTTCTTGCGCAGTTTCCACAGGTCAGCCAGACGTCTGTCTCTGGGCTTGTTAGCAGCCAACAACCCAAGAACACAACCAGTTGCAGCTTGTGTGGGTTCTGAAAGATAAAGCCTTGCCTGTAGTCTGAGACGAGCAGGCTTTCCTGGTGGCGAGACGTGAGAAAAATTTCCCTTAGGTTCTCATACAGCAAAGGCACTCGGAGCTTATGGAAAATGTCCTCAGCAGCTTCCCCATAGCAAGTGAGGAGCCCGTGCATCAGAGTCACCCAGAGGGTGTACAGTACAGATTCCTGGGCCTTGCTCCTGGGAGCTCCCGAGTCTGCAGCTCGGGCTTGACACCTGGGAATTTTCCTCTCCAAGCAGGGACCAGGTGATGCCACTGTCGCTGGTGGGAGGGACACAGTGTCAGAATCATCGCCCTAGACAGAGACGCGTGTGGGGAGCGTGGGGTGAAAAACGACACAGTCACAACGGCGTCTGTCCAGTGTGGTTGGCATTTGACGGTGATGTTCTCTTTTTGTCCAAGGAGAGAGACACATATAACGGTAAAAATCGCACTCCCCCACCCTTTTTGCCGTTACCCCCTCCTCCACCTAAAATAACGGACTTAGAACCGGATGGGAGCCCATGCAGCCGCCCCGAGAACGTTAACGTTACACACCTTGGATTAGAAGGCCGCTTAGAAGCAAGAAGTTGAAGTTCAGGGACCTGAACTGGCTTCACAGATCACATGGGAGGAAGCTGTTTTCGGGGAGCCCTGTCTACCTGTGTCATTTGGGTGAGTTGTGAAAACGGCTACTTCCGGGCCTGAACCTGGCTCCAGGTGCCTCTCCTCCTGCACACAGCTCCTCAGCACACTGCAGGGAGCAGACAGCTGGTCCATGCCTTGTACACGTGACCTGACCCAGCTCTGTACACACGTGATTGACCGGCTTGGCGTCTTAAATGTGTGAAGCCCAAAATACATGTTAACAATGTAAAACTCCGAGGAAGGGGGAGTGTAAGGCACCGTGTGCAGTAAATGCAGGAAGTTCGTGGTGGTCATGGCAATGGTGGGAAAGGTGTGCTCTCTCCCCACACACCTGCCGCAGCGGAGGTTCCCATCTTTCCCCAAGTTGCACAGGCTGGAGATGAAGTCGAATCCTGACCCAGCCTCTGCCCCACCGGCTGACCCCCGAGTGTGCGTGTGCACACACACAGCTGTCACACACACTCACAGCCGTCACAGAGGCCTCTTTGTTTAGGCGCTCCAATCACTCCATCCATCTGCTGCTCTGCCCGCCCCGTCCAGCTCCCAGGCCCACTCCTCTCATCCCGCAGCCCTCCTGGCAGCCCGAACACGTGTGTTCGTTTAGTGTATGATGATTATTTTCACAGCACATGTGTAGCCAGTGGCCATTAAACACAGCAATAGAATCTCAATAGTATATCTGCAGGCCTTGCTGAGATACCATTTCCCACCCATCAGTGTGGCAAATGCCAAGGCACTGCCAGTGTGGGAGAAGCCAGCGGTCTCGCGTGCTGGTGGCCGCATGAATCCGGAGCTCTCCCCAGCCACACCGTCGCCCCAGTGGCTGGGCAGTTCCTATCAAAGTTACATATCCACCTATTTTGGACCCAGTTTTAGAAACGTGCCCTGGAGGGCGAAATATAGAAGGAAGGTTATTTATTGCTCCATTGTTGGTAACGGCAAATGTTGAAAAAACCCTAAAGGTCATCAACAGGGGACAGGTCATTATGTATAAGGGGACATTCATATAATGGAATGCAGCGCAGCCATGAAAAATGCTGAAATTCTCTCTGTGCCAACCTAGAATGTTCTCTAAGATATGTGCTCACGTGGCAAAAGGGAGTAGCCCACTGGTGTGTGAGCCGGCGTGCGTTTGGCTGTGCACGTGTAAAGTCTTCCTGGGTGGACACACCGGAAGCAGGTAAGGTAAGCCCTGGCGAGGGGGTCCCGTGTCTGTGGGGACTTTCCTCTCTGTTCCCTGTTGTCCTTGCAGAATTTCAAGCCACGTTACAGGGTTCCTCACTGAAAAAGCACCACATAAAAACCGACAGAACGTATGATGTCGGCACCCGCAACAAGCCTGGCTGAAAACTGCCAACTTTTAGTGTCCCCGGTTTCTGTGGGTCAGGGCTCCGGCATGGCTTAGCTGGGTGTCCCTGGCTGCTGCCCGTGGTGTCGTCGTGCAGCTGCTGTCTGGAGCTGCGGTCACCTGAAGGCTCTGAGCCTGGGCACTCTGCTTGCAGGTTCACGCGCGTGGACTTGGCAGTGACCTCACCTGGGCTCCTCACCTCGTGGCACCCCCACAGGCTGGCTAAGTGTCCTCCCAGCGGGGCCGTCAGTGGGCCAAAAGGAAAAGAAGACGAGAGAGCATCGGCCGTGGGAGCAAGTCCTTGTTCCCCGTTCTGAGCAGTGCCATCCCCGTACTGCTGCTGCTTCTGTTCATCAGACTTCAGTGGGTGAGTCCAGCCCACACTCACAGGGCGGGGATCACACAGGGCATGAACCAGGATGCGTGGACCACGGGGGCATCGAGAGGCCACCCCACATACTTCCCAGTGGCTTGACTGGTTCCTCAGTAGGATGAAGTCTTTCAGGAGGCCTAGCTGGCCAGCTGCCCACACCTCCTGCCCCTCTGGCCTGCTCTACATAAGCCTTTCTTCAGTTCCTCAGACACGCTGTGTCCCTGCCTGCTCCGAGACCTTAGCATGTGCTGTTCCACTGCCTGGAACGCCAGCTCAAATGTCAGGGAAGAGCACCCCTCCCCGGCGTGAGCTCTCATAGCACAATGTGCCCGCCCTCCCTTGTGTTTAATGGGTAACTTTCCTCCGTGTGATGGTTGCGTTCATGCTTGTGTCTCCCAGGAAGCTCTGAGAGGGAGAGGGGTGAGTGTGTGTGTTCACTGTCTTCACTTGCTCCAGTCTCCTGCCGCTGTGTCCCATTGGGCCCTACATCTGTCCACAGCCATCAGCTCCCTGGGCTCAGAGCAGGACGGGAAGTGGGGGGCGGGGTCTGGAGGGGCCAGCGAGGAGGCAGCCCCTACCGACACTGCTTCAGCCTCCTGTCCTTTGCCTGGACGAAGGCGTCTCATCGGCCACCACGTTACTGCAGGGTCAAGTCAGCTCGGTCACATTCTCACTTGGTTCCTAAAACCTGTTTTGTCTGCGTGAGGAGGTGAGGGAAAAGAAGACAAGAACAGAAAGCACACCAGCTGCCAGGGACTGTTCTGCTCCGGTCTGGATACACATCGGGATGTCTCTCAGCCTCATCTGGCACAGCAGCTGTGCCTGGTGTCATTACCAGATTAGGGCTATGACAGTCTGTTGTCAGTTTCCAAGATTCACATGCCGTCCACTAAAGAGTCAGAGCGCACGGGCCTGTGACAGGCGTCCCACCAGCCCGGTCCCAGTCTCCAATGGTGACTGGTTTCTGCCACTGCTGTCTACTACCCTTAGCCCTTCCTCCTCCAGTGGCCCTCACCCCGTCGGTCACTGAGGGGCCATGTGTGTCTATTCCAATGATACATTCCGGAATGGGGTCCACTGTGAGTCAGACCTGGGTCCGAACTCCATGCCCCTGACGACAGTCAGCCCTTGGTCGAGCATGGCGGCGTTCGCTTTTCTCAGAATTTTCCCACCCCTTCCAAAGCATTGACGTGACTTCACTGCCGACGTCCGGAAGTTTCCAGAAGGTCTTGGCCTTCCCCTTTTCCCAGAGCTCACGTGGCCCCTAGCAAATGGCCAGCAGCTCCGCTAGGGAAGAATCGGGCAGGTTTGCAGCAAACGTTTGTGGCAATGCTGCAGCGTGTTCCTCGGGACACTTGGCCTCCCCTTTCGTCAAGGGACGCTGGGACCACAACTGGCCTCAATGTAGAAATTTGGCTGCTATTCATCTTATTCGTCAAGGTCCATTAGCCACTGCCGAAGGTCATGTGGGCCCACACATCCTGGTTACCGCTGTCTCACTGCTGTGACAACAAACAGCCCCCTCCCCCGTCTCTGGCAGTTCAGTACCACCACTTGGGGTCTGCCATCATAGAACTGCACTGTCCCCAAGGACCCCAGGGACCACCGCAGTAGGGACACCTCCTACCGTCGGGCCTGGCCTAGAGAGGAGAGCGAGCACATCGTTCTTAAGCAGCAGAAAGAAGGCCGGTCCCCTTAGACACAGCACAGCAGGCTGGTTCCACAAGCTGGGTACGGACCCTGGTTCCGCCAGACTCAAGCTTCGGGATTTCCAACTTGATCTGAGTCTGTTCAGATGTCACACTTCGAACCTCAGGGTCTTACTGCCCTCCAAGCCGTGTTCACGCGGGATGCTGGTCAAGGCTTTGAGTTCCACCGGCGCTGTCATTCTGCACCTTGAAATGTTTCTGAAATATCTTCCATGTGTTCGTGCGACTAGTCAGCCCATTTGACTGAGGACACCCTCTGTGCCAGGCTCTGTGCTGTGAGCTGAGCATGTGCCGGGCACTGTGTCGAAGCCTGTACAGGGTGGTAGGGGGTGGGGAGGGGGAGAGAGGGAAGGGTGAGAACAGTGAATCAGATGCTCATGCAGACAAAGAATTGCAAACCACATAAAAAGTCAAGAAGGAAAATGCAGAGTAGCATTTCTGAGCAGCCCTGTGGGGTCGGCAGCTGGGGGTGGGGGTGGTGGGGGAGGCACTTCGGGGGAGGTGAAGGGCAGGAGAGGGGAGGCAGCTGAGAAGTTGAAGCTCTTCTCAAGGAGGGGTGTGGCCCCCCGCCAGGACGCCTGGCGTCTCCTGCCCCCAGAGGCTCAGCAGCCGGTATGTGTGAGGGGGGCACACGGAGCCCTGCGCCCCCACGAAGGCCAGGCTTTCTGCCGGGAGCTTCTCTGAGAAAGCAAAAAGGAAGAAAAGAGCCAGCCAGAGAGAAAGCAACCCTGCTGCAGAGAAACAATGCCTCAGCGTCCCTTCTCTGGAAACTGTAAGGCGGCTTCCCGGAGCCTCTGCCTTCTGTGTGAAGTGTTCTAGGAATGTTTCCAAGACAGCCAGGCAGGCTCAGGACAGGAGCCAGGAACCGCAGTGACTGGGGGGTGGGGTGGGGGGGAGTTAGCGGGGAGGGAGCCCGTCAAGGCAGCCTCAGGAGCAGCAGGGTGGGCTCCATACAGAAGGATCCAGAATGGCTTCCCTGCAGCCCTTCTCAACAGGGACTCATCTGTCAGCTTCCTTGTCCCTCATGCTGGTGTCAGGGTTGTCCTTGTCACTCAGCACTGCCATTCACCAGGGCTCACCCAGCAGAGCAGGAGCTCAGGGATGCTGTGGAGGAGCAGCCTTGAAGCAGCCCCCACCCACCTGGTGCTAGGCCAGCATTTGCTCTTGGATGTGGGGTGGTCAGCTCTAGGCCTGGGGCTGGGGTGGAGGGGCAGGGCCTGGGTGTCACCAGGGAAACTCACAGGTGCTGCTGTGCGGTCGGGGTGGCAGGGTGCCTGGGTGTGCTGTGAGGAAGACCCTGCCTCTGTCTGGTTCTGTTTTCTCATATCATAGAAATGTGCCAATGCTTCTTTCCCTTCATTTGGAGTCATTCCCTGCTTGTGATGAACTTTTATGTACTTACAAGATCTTTTCATGTAAATAAGTGGGATTAGAAGATACCACGGCAGGGCTGCTCAGTCTGGGCCCTGCAGACGGCTTGGTCTGGCCAGATCACTTGGGCATGTGGGGACTGCCCTGTCCTGTGCATTGTGGGATGTTTAGAGCGTCCCTGGTCTCTAGCCACTAGATGCCACAAGCATCAGCCCCATCTGTGACAACCAAAAATGGCTCCAGACATTGCCATGTCATTGCAGAATGGCCCCAAGTTCTGATGTGGGGAACGTCATTAATCTGGGATAACCCAGTACAGCAGGACCAGGGAAAGGGGAGCTGGCTCTGAGCTGGGGGCAGGTCATTCAGCCCTGGGTCCTATCCCTGGAAAAGCCATCAAATGAGCCCAGGCAGTGTCAAAGGTCACTGCAGGGCTCAGTGCCACTTGTTGCCAAGTGCTCCCTGCATCACTCCCTCCCCCACCGTCGACCCCCCCATGACACCATGACTCAGGCCCAGCCAGGTCTGTGCGCCCCCAGGACACGCAGTCCAGCTGTGGAAGGCATCACCCCGAAAACCTCCCTGAGCCTCTGCCTCCACAGGCTTTATGTATTCAATCCTTTTTGTTTTGTATTCAGTTCTTTAAGTTCCTTCTTAAACACGCTTCCAAGGTTCCAGAGGTGACCGCGTGAGACTGTTTCTGGAACCGAAAGAGGCCACAGGACAATAAATGCCACCACTCTTTCTGGGGTCTGTGGCCATGTTTCTTCCTGTCCCTACTGGAGCTAGTGACAACAAGGAAGTTGTGATTCTCACTGTCTCCCTGCCCCCTGGCTCTTAAGGCTACAGGGGGCAGGGATTCAACTCAGACAGACTTAAAAACTGAACTGTGGCCCTGGCCAGGTGGCTCAGATGGTTGGAGCATCGTGCCAGTTTGCCAAGGTTGTGGGTTCGATCCCTGGTCAGGGCATGTAGAAGAGATGATCAATGAATGCATAGATAAGTGGAACAATACATCAGTGTGTCTCTCTCAAAATCAGTTTTAAAAAACAACAACCGCCTAGCTGCAGGGAAATCAGGCACGGCTGGATCCAGGGCCTCCATCATCAGCCTGGCTTTCCTCTGGCTTAGCCCTGCTCTCTAGCGGGCCCCCCTTCACCAGGGGCCCTGGCAGCCCTAGGCTTGCCCTTACCGCTTCCAGTCTCAGTGGGAAGTGTGTTCCCTTCACAGTACTTCAGTCCAAAAAAATAAATGGTATTCACTTTTTAGGAAGGAACTTTGCTTCCACGGCGTCAAAGGCATTTCCACACTGCGTGTCTGTGTCCTCTGAAGTAAAGCCCCAGGCCGTAGAAATACCTAAGAGCATGCGAGCTGGTTAGCAAGTCTCCCCATGGACTTACATCCTGAAGGTAAGAGAATCAGAGACCACCATGCGGTGGCTTCCGCCACATTTCTTCCTGTGCATCCTGGACCTCGGGGATTTCGGAGGCTGACTTCCTCACTTGTACCCGAAGCCTTGCCCTGGCTGGTGCCGTGCTGGGACCAGAATTCAGACAGGGCCCCTGGTTCATGGGTCAGGACTACACGGGATGGAGGGGTAAGGAAGAGTTCAAGTGCCTGGAATTAAGATTGGTGAGCGGCGAGACCCCTCGAGGCTTGTACCGAGCAGCAGCTTTACTGGAGGGGAGCCGTTGCCCTCCCCAGAGAGAGCACATGTCTGTCCTTCAAACCCACTTACATGCTCAGCCTAGGAATGAAAGAAAATTAATATTCTGCCATTCAGGGGCTCTGTAAGGGAAAGTCTCCCGGCCTATAAGGCAGAACATTAATCTTCTTCACCGTATAAGGACCGCCCGCATTATTTTTTCAAACTAACTTACGGTGAGTGCTGAGGAATTGACAAGTTTTTGGCTTCCCTAGACATGCGCCTTGCAGGAAGTCTGGCCTGCAATACCCGGGCTTCAGGGTGTTGGCACCATGCCTGCAATTGACAAGCGTGGCCTCCAGGGGGCGGTAGGTAGCACCGCCATGTGGTTGCACCCTGTGGCTCTCACAGAGGTGTTCCCAGTGGTCCGGCAGGGGGTCTATTCCGCCCCCCCCCCCCCCCCGGCAGAAAAAGAGCAAAGATATCAGAGGTCTGTTATTCCCCAAAGAGTTGAGGGCCACGGTTATGAGTGATCATTTACAGTTTTTTCTTCGGCATAGACAGGATTATGTATTTGAAATTGCGGCTGCATGCAAGCATGTGTCTGCTCACTCCTGTGTTTTCACACACACGTTGGCACACGACTCACATCTGCTCCTCGCTCTCTCGTTAACAGTATGTTTTCGAGAAAGTTCTGCATTAATTCCGCGGTCCCTTGGCTCCTCCTTTCATGACGGCAGACTAGTTTGGTTGTGTCCCACGTTTTTTAACGTCATAATTTCTGATTAGGAATAAGGAGGGGCATCTTTCCCGATGTTGAAAAGCCATTTGTATTTCCTTTCCTGTGACCGGCCTGCTCTTTACCTTGGCCTGTTTTTCCCCCACCGTCGTTGTTCTTCTCTGTCCCTATTTCTAGATGCTATCTGTATATGAGGGAAATTAACTGTTGGTGATGTGAGTCACAGATATTTTGTTCCGTGTTTGTTGTTGACTTTGCTTATAGTGATAGTTGCCATGGAATTTTTCTGAAGTCACATTTGGCCATCTTAATTTTTTAAAAATATTTTATTTATTTCTAGAGAGAGGGGAAGGGAGGGAGAAAGAGAGGGAGAGAAATATCGATGTACGAGAGGTACACCGATCGGTTGCCTCTCACACACCTCCCCCACAACTGGGGCCCTGGCCCGCAACCCAGGCATGTGCCCTGACTGGGAATCGAACCAGCGACCTTTTGGTTTGCAGGCTGGCATTCAGTCCACTGAGTCACATCAGCCAGGGCTAAAAATAAAATTTTAATCCTCATGTGAGGATGTATGCTTATTGATTTTAGAGAAGAATGTGGGGGGAGAGGGAGAGAGAGAAACATGGATCGGTTGCCTCTTGTACACTCCCTCACTGGGATCGAACCTGCAACCCAGCCATGTGCCCTGACCAGGAATCGAACCCGCCAGCTCTGGTGCACGGGACAACGCTCCAACCAACTGTATTGCCCGGCCCGGGCTGGCAGTCTTCTACGTTGTGGCTTTCGGTTTTGTAGGATACTGAGAAAGGCGCCACTCCAAGATGCTTTAAAAACTCGCATAATAGTGACAGTTTGAGCCCAGCACATTTAGGGGGCCTGAGTGTGGCTGGTGAGACCCGTGGGGTGGCCTGGGGACATCAGCCATGATTGCCCCTGCATGCGGGATGGGGGCTCACCTTGGCGGCTGGCCCAGAGCTGCCCTCAGGAAGAACTCTCTCGAGCCCGTGGGAGGGAAACGCACAGAACTGGCAGCTCACCCATATCCACGGACACGCCAGTCCCCTTCGTGGTCTGACCACGCTGGGTGGAGTAAGGCAGCAGGATGACAGTGTCTCGACCCCATATGTAATGTGGAAGGCTGCCGGTCACTTCTCAGTTGTTGCTCTCCGGCCATTGGCCTGTGGAGAAAAGCTTGGGCCAGAGAAGATGAGATGAAGCTGAACTTTTGTGGGGTGGGTGACACGGCAGGGCCGAGGTGGATGTGGGTGGGGAACTGGCTCCTGGCCTGCCTCTGGGCTCTGTCCTTGCTGTCTCTGTCTTTGGCATTTGGGTTGCAAAGCTGCCCAACCAGGACCAGCCCACCAGCTGGAACAGTGTGTGAGTGGTTTCTGTGTTTTGTTTTTTTTTTTTTTTTGGATGGGGGCGTGAGGGGGTTGAGGCGTGGGAAGGATCCCAAGGGCCCAAGGCCACAAGAGGTCCATACCAAGTCTGCCAGTCTGGCTTAGGATGCAGCTGTTCTAGATGCCCCCCTACCCATGCCCTCCGGGCCTCAGCTTGGCCCTCCTGCCGCAGGAGGAGGGGCTTCCCTCACCCCACCCAGACCTCCCCCTCTTTCTGTGGTACTCCCCACTACCCCCACAGCTGCACCCCGATCCAGAGAACAGAAGGCAAAGGATCCGGACTTGGAGCAGGAGGCACCTGATTCCTGCTGTGGGCAGACAGGGCCCCCTGGGCAGTGCACTTCTTGGGGGGAACCCACCAGTGACCACGTGGGCAGGCAGTGGGGCTGAGTGAAAGGGCAAGAGGGTCAAAGGAGACAGCAGCGTGTCTCCAACACGACCTTCAAGGGCTTCCAGGGGGGTTGTTTGCACTGCATGGGTTGGATCGCCGACTCTCCCTGGGTGTGTGGGTCTCTGTAAGAGGACGTGGGTAGCGCCCTCTCCATTCAGGACAGGAAACACAGAAAGGCCTGGGGTGAGGCCCTGCGGTAGGGGAGGCCAGCAGCGAGGGCCAAAGCAGAGGATACTAGTAACGGTGATGGGTGGTACTGGAGACGGGGAAAGAAGACCTGGAATGCAGCCCGAGACCAGGATACGACGGGTGGGGGACTCTCCTCGAGCAGATGGGGCTTTCTGAAGCTGCAATCCCCGAGGGCTTCTTGCTGGAACTCTCCACTTGCCTCACAGCACCGCGCAGGGCCGTGCAGGGCGCGGTCGCCGCGGCCCCTTCCCGTCGCACGCGCTCCGGAGCCGCCAGGGGGCAGCGCAGCGCGCGGGGCTGGGTGCGGGCACAGCGGAGCCTCGCCGTCGCCCGCTCTACGCGCCGGAGGACCAGACCCTCAGGCTCCGGATCCGGCAGGTCCGGGGCGCGCCCGGGAATCTGTGTGCTCCCCGGGCTCGGGACGGTTGGGCTCCGCCGCTTCCAGAGCCTAGGCTGGCTCGGGTCCCCGAGATCAGCCCCGTAGGAACCGGCCCCAGGTGCGCGCCCCCCGTGCGCCCGACTGTCCCGGCGCCGGGCTTGGGGGGAGGGGGCTGGGCACGACCGCATCTTTGTCCTCCGTTTATTTCCGCCGCGCGGGTGGTCCGCCACCGTATTCCGATCCGTGTCCCGGGCGGGGGGTGGTGGGAGAGGCCGGTGCGGGGCGCACGGCAGAGGCGGCCCTGCGTGCCGCACGCCGCGTCCGGGGCGCGCCCGCCGCTATCCAGTTTCCCGGGCTCGTCAGCAGGCGCGGTGTGCGGCGCGGCGCGGGCTCACAAAGAGCTGCGGCGGCGGCCTCTCGGACCGAGCCGGCGGGGGCGGCCGAACAGCCGCACAGCCCGGCGCCCGGGCCAGGTAAGCGGGGGCCCCGGCCGTAGCCTGGGGGCGGGAGGGTGGGCATTGGGGGGCCGGGGTGAGGGGAGCGGTTGCCGCGGCCCCAGCGCTGCCCTCCGGACCTGGCCGGGCTGCGGAGCGGGCGGTCAGGCGCCCTGGGGGTTGGGGACGCGGACAGGCGCCCCCTGGACCCGCGGGGCCGAGCCGGCGTCTCGCGCATCCCGGAGGACTCCGCGGCAAGGGGCGACACCGCGCGGACGAGGGGCGCTGGCCGCCGGCGGCTGTTCGCTCGGGTTCCGCGCGGCTGGTGTCCCTAGTGTCAGTGGCGGCCCCGCTGGGCGCTGACACCAAGTCCCCTTTCCGGGCGGCAACTCCCGAGTTTTGGGGGTTCGCTTCGGGGTTCCCTGGCTCCCGGGAAGCCGAGCCCTGATCTTCCCCCCTCCCCCTTTTTCCTTTCTAATGAGGCCCAGCGGGAGAAACTCCTCAATTAAAAATTCCGCACACCTGGTCCTCCGGGCCTCCAGCACGGGCCTGGGGCGCGGCGGGGTCCTGCCGGTGTCCTGCCAGTTGGCCTGGCTTCTTCCCGCTGCTGCTGGGTGCACTGACGGTCCAGGCCAGCTCCGAGCCCCCCGACCGCGAGCTGGGCTTTGCGCCGGGCGGCGGGTCTGTGTGCCACGGCTGGGATGGACTTGTCCGAGCGCTCAGGGGTTCTGCGGGGTCCCACGGGTGACCACCCTGCCCGAGCTTCACTGAGAGCGGAGGCTGAGATGGACCCTGCTAGTCTGAACTTAGTATTTACCTGCAGGAGGAAGACTTCATTTTTTCCCATCTGCTCAGATTTGGCCTTTCGGGGTCAGATTCACATCTGTGGTTGGGCCCCCTCCTTATGGCCTTGCAGACCGCAGGGCGCCCCACACTGGAGCTCTCCTTCCAGGGCTGGGGCCTGTGGACTGAATGCTCTCTAGCCTCTTCAGCCTCCCCCCCTCCCCATCCCCCTCCTGGGATTTCTTTTTCCTTTCTCTTGGAGAAAGAACATTTGTTTGAGGAACAATGACCTGAAGGCTGTGAGGATGCTCGGGAAACAACTTTTCCCAAGACATACTTGGAGCTGCCCTGCAGGTGCTGGAGTGGGTGGGTGGCCCAGCCATTGCTCAGCCCTCTGAGCTAGTGGTCTCCGCCTCTGTGCGCGCCCTCCCCTTCCTGAGGTTAGGCAGGTGGGGTGCGTTGGGGCTCTTCTCCCCTCCTGGGCAGTCCACCAGGAAGGGGCAAGGCCTGGTTTCCTCCTCAGGAGCTGCCAGGACACCCTGCCCTCTGTCCTCACTTCCTGGGTGTCTGGAGTGGGTCCCCTGGGTGGTGAGTGACCCAGCCGTGTCCAGGGCATTAGGGAACGAGTCGGAGCTGGCAGGGGCCTGGGCGATGGCGCTAGCGTTGGGGCACCCCGAGAGTCTTCTGTGGGAGTCCTTCTCTCTGACGTCTGGTCATTTGTTCGGGAGCACAGTAGTGCCTTTCCATCTCCAGGGTCCCGGGCCTCTGTGCTGGGGACAAGTGTGGGCTGGACCAGATGGCGGGGTGGGGGTATGCATGTGTGAGCCTGAGAGGCAAGGTGGGCGCTGGCAGGAGGGCCAGGTAGCTGACAGCCCTCTTCTTACTCTGTCTCACCTCCGCTCCCTTCCTCAGACACCCCAGGCCCGACCTCTTGTTGGCGGAAATGTCCCTTTGAGTACTTCTGTCCCTTAAAAATATACATGTATCAGTTTCACAGGAATAATTGGTGGGGCTGAGCTGTGAAATGAAGCCACATAAATAATCCAGTTTACCAACCGGTTGAAGAAGTGCTAGATAAAAATAAAAGATAATTGTAAAAGACACCAGTCACACCCTGGGGAGCTGACAGCGCTCTGAGACACCTTGATTTTTCCTAGACACAGCTGAGAAGCTCAGAGGGTACACACACCCCACGGTGGGGGGGCAGGGTGCCATCCTGCTGGGCCCTGTTTGAGCTGGGTGAATGTGAGGCTTGTCTGGGGGACTGGGGGTGGGGTGGGGAGCAGGGCGGGCAGAGCCTAGATGCACAGCCTCCCTTGCCCCCACCCCGTCCCAGGCCTCAGCCCCTCCCCAGCTCCCACCCCTGCCTTTGGTTTTGCATTCCTGACCTGACCACCACAGTTGAGGGTCCCTGGTGGCCCCAGGGTCTGAAGACCTGGAGAGAGCTTTATTGTCAGGGCCATCCCAGAGGGCTGGGGGGCACAGGGGCCCTGCACACATCACCAGCTGGCCTCAGGGGACTTCCAGAACAAGTGGCAAATACCCGCGTGCTTTGCCTTGCATCCTGGCCTTAGAGAAGCAGAGAGAACGGGAGACACAGCCTTGACCTTGCTGGGTAGCTGTGACAAATGGGGACATGTGGGGACTGGCGGGAAGTGGTATAGGCACTGTCATGCAGCTCCATCCTGACGTGGGTCATGTTTGAGGTGACTGCCTCACCAGAAGGTGGCCCGGTGCTTGGTTGGAGGTGGCTGGGCCCTGTGCCCACGGTGGGGAGGATTTCTGGCCCCCTCCCTCTCCCTGAGGCCCCCGCCCACCACCTGGGCTGGGTCCAGCTGGTGTCTCAGAGCAGCCTGCTGGCACCGGCTGAGTCAGCTGTCGTGGGCGCAGTCTTCTCTCTCCTGTCCTGCAGCCAGCCCTCCACTGGGCCCCTGTCCTCTGTCAGATACACACGGGAGCTCGGGGAGGACAGGGACCTCAAGGTCACACAGCTTGTGGGGCTTGAGATTCCCCCTTCCCTCGGGCTTGGGAACTCTCCGTGTTGGTGAGGTGCTGTTGGTGTGTGAGTTAGAATTTCTGTACCCGCTGTGGGGTTTTCCAGGTGGCACTGCAAGGCTGCCCCAGGCACGTGGGACCCAGGCCAGGCCTGCTGTCCCTTGCTCAAGCCTTCAGTGCCTGTTCCACACCTACATCCCTTAGCCTGATTTTTTCCAGTTCCCTCCCTTTGTCCCCAGCCATGGTCCCTCCGAGCCGTCCAGGCCCCAGGCAGGGTTGCTCAGCGGTCAGGCTTGCCCTGCGTGGTCCCACCCCATCCCCACCTATCACCATGGCCCCGGGGCCTTCGTGCCCATCCATGATGACCCCAGCTGAATGTGAGCTCTCTCCCTCTTCTCCCCTGCCCCTCACATTGGCCAGGCTCATGCTGACCCCTGGGCCTTTGCACCTGCTGCTTCTGCTCCCTGGGATGTGCCTGGGCCACATGTCCCCCTGGCTTTCTCCCTCACCCATTCTGGTTCTCTGTTCACAGGCCAGCTTCTAGAGCAGCCGATGAAAATTAGCGTCACCTCCCCCTTTCCTGTGAACCCTGCTTTCTGTGTTTTTGTGGTACTCAGCGTGCAGGTTGTTATATATACACGATCCTGGTTTGTTGATTGTCTGTCTCTTCCTGTGCCAATGCAAGGATGTCACTCACCCCTGTATCCCTGGCAGCTAGAACGATGCCTGGCCCCTTCTACGCCCTCAGTGCCGTGTGCCGGGTGAATGAATGAAGGAAGCCCCAGGAATGTGGTTCTTCCTTCCGGTGCGAACGTGGCTCCCCGCTCCTCCTTCCCCCGGTCCCCAGGGCCGGAGCTGAGTTGTGTTCCCGTTTGGAATCCCTCCTAGAACCGGCGCTCAGTGGGCAGGCAGGAAAGAGCGGGGAATTGTCCAGCTGAGGTCATTTGTCACGTGGGCCAGAAGACAGGCTGGCTGGGGAGGCGGTCCAGCCCGAAGAGTGGGCATGCTGATTCTTCACAGAAATTCCCTTTTGGGTCCTCGGTCGCTGAGATGGCCCGCAGTCTGGCTGTCCCCGCTGCTGTCAGAGCCAGCTCTGCGTTGTCCCTGCAGTCACCTGGGACACGGATGCGCTGGGCACGAGGCACCCTCTTGCCCAGGTTCCCTTCCCCCTCCATCTGGATGTTTCTAAACTCGTCTTGTACCTTCTGTCACACCCGGTGCCTCAAGGCGCCCAGCCGCTCTGCCTGTCCCTGGTTGCCAGCCTTCCCTTCCTGAAGCCTCCCCCGCCTGCCTCTCCCTGCCTGGGCGCCCATCTTGCCGTGGAGGGCGCAGTGGTTTCCTGAGGGGAAGGGCACTGCCAGTCAGGTGCAGAGGGTGTATCTGGAGCAAGGAGAGCTCAGCTCGAACCTGGTGCTGCCAGTTACGCTGGGGCCTTGGGCAAGTTGCTGGCTTTGGAGACTCCTCAGCACCTGCCATCATACGTTGTACCTTCTGCCACTATCATTTAGAGGCACAAACAAAGCACAGCATCAAATTGACGCGAGATAATAGTTCTGATGGCCGGGGTGGGGTGTCCTCTGGGGGTGCCCGTGTGGCTGCAGACCTGTGGTGGGCTCCTCCTTCTCACTGCAGCCTGGTGCGAGAACACGGTGTCGGCACCGTATAAGCCCAGCGTGCCGACCTAACATTGGGCGCTGTTTCGTGTTGGAAGGGTCAAAATGAAGAGGGACAGACACTCGGTCGGGATCCCCACGCCTGGGGACTGCGACAGTATTTGCATCTGGGAGTTTTCTGAAAACTGAAGCTCCCCCAACATTCAAAGGAGGCCTTGGATGGAGGAACCAGCTAGAATCAAACACACGCTGTCCGGCGCTTGTGTGTGTGTATAGGTCTGTTCCTCTGTGTTCTCCCGTCAAGCCTGTGAGGCGGCGAGGATGCCGGGGACCAGGCAGCCATCACTTGTCCCTGATCGCAGAGCATGCTGGTACTTCAGGGAAGCACGGGGGTTTTGGACCATACCGGGCAGAGTGCAAGGCCCACACTTGCTGATATTCTCTGTGACCCTAGCATTCCCCAGAGGCCCCATTTACATCAGATTCGCTTATAAACTGGGGACCCATGGTGGGGTAGTGGGGGGACGCATGACAAGGACTCGTGACCGCTCTCATGACTCGTACAGGGATTCGTTTTCAGCGTGTGTCTAGGAACCTGAGAGCTGGCGACCAGTGGACGTCAGCCCCGGGCAGGCATTGAAGAGTGATGGACATGTCCCAGATCATCAGGGGACCCTCTTGTGGGGGTGGCGCAGGGGCTTGCGAGCCGACACTGCGGGCGGATCTGTACGGTGTCCTCCATTTCCACCGGAGCTCACGGCGATCCTTTGCGCTTTCTGACCTGGAATCAACTGCGCAGAGAGACACGAGGCTCCGGAATACTCCGGGATTTCTTGTGGACAAACTCTTAGTCAACAGCCAGCCACTAGATCGATACTGGCTTTTAGGACTTTCACTGGGACGTGGACTTCCATCTACTGTGTGTTTATATATATGTACGCCCCAGCTCTAAATATGGATTTCTCTGAACTGTTTTACACATCGCTAATTTAATTTAAACAGTAACGAGTGGTTTTCCCCAGTTGGTTTGCCTCTCGGCCGCCTCGGAAAAATCCATTGTTTCAAACGCAGGAGCCCCGCTAATTGAGTGAGCACCTGCGTGGAGGAGTGATGGATTTCTCAGGTTGTCCTGGGGGCAGCCGTGGGCCTTGTTCAGAGAGAACGCAGTCTACGTTTCTCCGTCTTTCGGTGGGATGAGCTAAGCCCTGTGCTCTAACGTCTGTCCCTGTTATCTGGGGCTGGGGACAGCTGTCCTGGGTGGGGCAGAGAGGTGCAGGGCCTGTCCAGGGATTGTGTGTGGGTTTCTCCCTGACTTGTGAGGACTGGCCACTACTTTGGGCACTCTGGCTGGTGATAGTGACAGCCGGTGGCTGACTGCTGGCTGATGGATCCTGACCTCTGGTCCCAGTGCCACCCGCCTGGCCTGACGGCCCCCTGGAGCCCGAGGCTGGCCTCAGGCGGGGGCGTGGTGGCTGTCCCAGCAGGGGCAGCAGGAGCTGCGGTGCCTTTCTGTGTGTGTCTGTGTGTGCGTGTGTGTGGTGAGGATTCTGCCCGTGGCTTTTCTCTGCGTGTTGCACGTTGGGCGTGGAGGGAGTGTGCCCACACAGGACAGGCTGCGCCTGCCATCTGCTCTCGTTCTTGGGGGCCGACGTGGTGCTCTTCCTTGGGGGGGAGCTCTGAGAGCAGACCCCCCTCCAGACCAGGAACCCCTGGCTGTGCCTCTCCTTTGGGCTTGAACCGATTTTGGGTTTTCCATTCATTGTGTTTCATTACAAATGGTTTTCTGCTTTGCTCACGGCCAGTCTTTGCTGGGGCAGCAGTGACGACAGGGACGGCTGCCATTGGTGTGACACCCAGAGGTGGAGGCACTAAGAATGGGGAGCTACCTTGGGGACCTGGGTGTGGCAGTGCTCTCCCGCTCCTCCTTGCTTTGGGAGCCCCTCCCTTGACTCTGCGTGCTGTTCCTTCTGCCCACCGTGCAGGGCGGCTTATCTAGTGGTGGAAGTGTCGCCGCCCGGGCCCCAAATGACAGCCCCTCACCCCGTCCTTGTCATTCACCTCGCAGGTTTTTGGTATGTGGGGCCTCTGCAGTGCCAGCACTGGGGCGGGTGCCCTTTACTGTAGCCCCCCCGAGCCCCTTTGCTCCGCTGGGAGCTCACCCACCCACCCATCCATTCATCCACTTGCCCACCCATGCACACACTCACTCATCCATTCATCCACCCATCCACCCATCCACCTACCCACCTATGCAGGCATCCATCCATTCGTCCACCCTACAGGTCTCTCCTGACCCCTGTTTAGAGCTGGGTGAGGTCAGGAGACAGGGAGCAGAGAGGGGCTGCGGGAGAACATCGGACAGCATCAGAGCCCGACTCTGGCTCAGGGTCCACCGCCCTCCCAGCAAATCAGCAGCCAGAAGGTGTGAGGTCCCAGCACGGGTGGGGGCAGGTTGGGGACCCTGTCTTGGAAGAGTGGGTGCGCTGCCCTCCAAGCAGAAAGGCCACCTGGAGCAGTGGGGCACGTGGGCAGAGGGCCCAGGGTTTGGCAGCACGATCACGTGGCTTGTACAGCTAGCTCAGAGCTGCAGGCAGGTGGACCGTTAGGGCCCTCGCCCCTGGTGGCCCTGGGGGGAGCCGTTGCTGTGGCGGGGAGCGGAGTGGGCGGGTAACAAGGGTGCACAGTGCCCAGCGACCTCCAGGGGAGTGTTTTCCACCAGCAAGCTTCCGAGTCAGTTGGCACACGGAAGAGGAACACGGGGAGGAGAGCAGGGAAGATGTGCTGGGGTCGCCAGGTAAGATACACAAGGGGACAGAGCAAGGGCCCAGGTGAGTGAGCCGCATGTAGGGGGCGCCTGGAGGGCCTTGGGGAGGGGTGTGTTCAGTTCGTGGAGGGGACAGGAGCAGAGGAGGGCACAGTGACAACGGGAGGCCCTGAGGCTCAGGGCCCCTGGGGATGAGGAGGCAGCTGCCAGCCGCCTCACCGCCTCGCCGCCTTGCTAGCACGGACGTTTAATTTTACCCTTTAGAGATTTACAGGCTTTTTGATTAAATTGCCACAGTTCCTGTACAAGAACGACAAAATCCACGACAAACCATAAATCACTTTATTAATTTGCTCACGTGGCGTTAACCTCCACCGCTCCGTGGCGGCTGTTGAGCAGGGGAGCCTGGTTTCCGGTTGTTGGCAGGCAGAGAGGCTGGACGGACATGAGTCGAGGTGGCCGTCCTCAGCCTTTCTGAGTGGGCTGGCCTGAGGGCTTCTGGTGGCATTCTAGCCCTTGAGTCCTCACTGGTTGTGCAGAGGGCAGAGGTCAAGGAGGGGCAGAGGCTCCTGGCATGGGTTGTCTTAGGGACCCGGCAAGGGTGGCTGTGTTTTTTGGAGAGTCGGACGGGCCTACCTGGGACACAGCCTGCCCCTGAACCCCCCCTGTTGGAGCCCTGCTGTGGCCCACGGTCCCAGGTTTGCTGCGGTGTTTGGACAGGAAACCGAGAACTCAAGGGGCAGCCGGTGGGGAGTTTCTGAGACTTCTCGATGACACACAGGCCAGAGTGGGGCTGACAAGTCAGTGTGATAACAGCTCTTTCGGGGGGAGGGGACATCCTTTTCCTGATTGTCCATCTCCCATGCTGGGGGCACCAGGGCGCCGGCCTGGTGGCTGGGGCACCTGAACCTGGGCTTATGCGCCGTTCCTTACTTTCCAATATCATAGTTTCTTGGTGATTGGGCACAGGGATTGATGCCAAGCCCTCTGTTCAGGAACTGCCAGTTCCGCTTGGATGCAGGTGGGTCAGGTGGCCGCTGGTGGCCCCTTGGGATGCTCTGTCCTCCCAAAGCCGTTGGCTGCCCCGAGAATCCCTGGAGAAGCTGCCGAATTCTGTGGCCCCCAGAGGACCTTTGTCCTCCTTTTGCAGAAGCAATAAATTCATGGATTTGCTGTGTTGAGCTGCATGGAAGAATTTTTAAAATTCCTGTGGTTGAAGAACCTAAAATGGATCAGTCAGTTCTCTTAAATTGGACTTCTAAGCAAGTTCTTGGGGGAAAAAAATGGACTGTCTTGTGTGTGTGGAAGCAGATTCCATGGGAACCTTCTGGCAGTGAATTTCAGAGGGCTTGTTGGTTAAGTCTCATTGTCAAATCCTGAGTCTTAAAAACCCTAAACGGTCCCCGGCTGGTGTGGCTCAGTGGATTGAGTGCCAGCCTGCAAACCAAAGGGTCACCAGTTCCATTCCCAGTCAGGGCACAGGCCTGTGTTGCAGGCCAGGTCCCCAGTAGGGGGTGCAAGAGGCAACCACACATTGATGTTTCTCTCCCTCTCTTTCTCCCTCCCTTCCCCTCCCTAAAATAAATAAAAGTAAAGTCTTTTAAAAAAATCGCAAGTTGAGGGGGTGGCAGGCAGGAGGCGCACCTTTCTCTGCACCGGACCTCTCTCTCCAGGCCAGCAAACAAGGGAAATACCCTTCTTCACCTGAAGATTCTGAAAGATGTCAGAAGATGGACTGAAACACAAGTGATTTTGAACATTTTTTTGAGGGGGGTACCTGCTGCCTGCTGGGGTGTAGAGTTTGTGGGTATTGTTTCACTATCCAACTGTAAAAGAGCTAATCATTAGAATCAGAGATATGCAGTCGATTTTTAAAATACAGCTGACCCTTGCATAACTCAGGGCCTAGGGGCACTGACCCCCTGTGCAGTTGGAAATCTCCGTGGGACTTTGACCCCCCGCCCCCCCAAAAAAAAACTTAACTCCTATTCGCACTCACTGCTGACTGCAAGTCTTACCGGTAGCCAATGAACGTACTATACATATGAGACACTAATTATATAGGAAAGTCAGCTAAAGGAAAGAAAATGCTGCTAAAAATCATAAGAAGAGAAATCACATTTACAGTGAAAATGCATGTGGAAGTGGACCCACGTCGTCCAGACCCGTGTGTTCGAGGGTCTGCTGTGTCGTCTCCCCACATGTTTTCTGGCAGCAGAGTTGGGGCTGAGAAGGGCCCCGGCCTCACCGACGGGCAGACGCCTGACACACTCGAGATCTCGGACTCCTTGGGCACTGGTTTTATGTGAAACATTTTTTTTTTTAATTAAAAAAACTTTCTGGGCCCTGGCTGGTGTGGCTCAGTGAATTGAGCGCAGGCTGTGAACCAAAGGGTCTCCGGTTCGATTCCCAGTCAGGGGCACAGGCCTGGGTTGTGGCCCAGGTCCCCTAGTGTGGGGAGCATGAGAGGCAACCACAGATGGATGTTTCTCTCTCTCTCTCTCTCTCTTCTCCTCTCTAGAAAAGGAATAAATAAAATCTTAAACCAAAAAAAAACCTTTCTGGTTATAAAGCATTCATTGTAAAGAATCCAATTTTATAGAAATATATGAGGTAGAAAATGAAAGCCACCCCTCCACACCCATTCAAGCCCTGCAAACACAGCCATTGTTACCAGTTGGTTCCTCCCATTTTTCTTTTTTTTTTTTTTTAAGATTTTACTTATTTATTTTTAGAGGGTAAGGAGGGAGAAAGAGAGAGAGAGAAACATCAATCAGTTGCCTCTCACAGGCCACCTATTGGGGATCCAGCCTTCGAAACCCAGGCATGTGCCCTGACGGGGAATCCAACTGGTGACACTTGGGTTCACAGGCTGGCACTCAGTCCACTGAGCCACACCAGCCAGGGCCAAAAACATGGAATTTTTGATGTTGTCCAATCTATCAGACATTTCTTTGATAGCCCCTGAATTTTCTCTCTCACTCAGAAAAAGAACTTCCCTACCCTAAGTCTGTGTAAATACTCGCCTGTATAAATATGCTATTTCTTCTAACTATTGATAGTTCAGATTTTTTTACATCTTTTGTTGATCTAGAATTTATTTTTGGATAGGGTATGAACTGGAGATGTAAATTATTTTATATATGAACACTCCATTTTCCAACATGATTTATTAATAGCCTATCTTTTTCTGTTTTGAGATGCCATGTTGGTTATAGATTAAGCTGTTTGATGTCTTGGGTTATTTCTCCCACGTTTCTGGACTCTCAGTTCTAATTTACTGGTGCATTCTGGTGCAAACTCGTGTTTAAATTACTCTGGCTTTTCGTTATACTTTGCTCTCTTGTAGGGTAAGAGAATCCATCCCAAAATCTGACTGGCATTTTGATTGGGGTAGTCCTCGAGGCTGCTTTGGGGGAGAGGAGACATTTCTCCATTTTCTCCTTATCTGGATGTTTTGATTTATTCAGAGGGCCTTTGCTTCCTTCAGCCGTGTTTTCCAGCTTCGCTGATGTTCGCTCAGGACGGGTCCTGTTAGATTTAGCGCTGGGCATTTCATAGCTCCGGTGGGTCCTGTCAGGGTGTGGTCCTACCTCCTGCCTCCTTTCCTAGCTGATGATGGCTGGCCCAGACAGCTGTTGACTTCTCAGTTCTAGCCCATCTTCTGCCCACGTGCTTATGACTCTCGGTTGGTTTAAATGGTGCGCTAGTCCTTTTTCTTGGATTTTCTAATTGAGGGCTCTTTTGCCAATGCGTTGTCCCTTGCTGAAACTGGCGGGGACCCCAGGAACAGTGTGTCTGTGTAGGTGCATGGGGGGGGCGTGGTGGAGGGAGAGAGGGTGAGGTGGGGCACGTAGGGCCCACCTTGATTCTCAGCTCCCCTGTGCAGGTGGTTTGAGCCCCACAGGTGACTCAGAAGCTGGGTGGTCCAGTGAGGTGGCCTCCAGCATGAGGGCGTGGGTCTTGTCCAAATTACCACCAGGACCCCTTGGCTCAGGGCAGGCCTTGGAATCTGTGATGCCGGCCACCTTTAGAAGGTGAGGGGCGGGGTGGGGGGGGTGGGGATCTCACTGTCCCTGGCCACCGCCGGCGCCTCCCCCCACCCAGCCATCAAAGATGTGGTTTCATGCTCTCACCTTGGCCTTGGCAAGTCACACCCTGCAGACCAGCGGTAGGGAGCTGCTTTGTGAGATTCCTAAGTTATTTGCATGTCATTAAGTTTGGGCATCATTTCCTCCCATTTTCCTGTAGAATCTTCGCAGAGGCATCCATCCTGCAGGCTGCACGCAGCCCAGGATGAGTGTGAATGCAGCCCAACACAGAATCGTGAATTTACGTAAAACATTATGAGATGTTTTTGTGATTACGTGTTGCAGTGTTTTCAATGTGGGGCCCAGAGACACCAAAAAGTTGGACACCCCTGGTAGGGCGTTATAGCTCTTGATACCTGCTAATGACGTGTTCGGGACGATGGACGTTATTTTTCTCCTTTTATGTAGTAAACCTGCCACCTGGCGCCTTGGGGATGGTCACCTCGCGCTTGACACTTTGGGGGCTGGCAGGCGCAGGTGCCGGGATGGATTAAGCCTGTGATGGGGCAGGAGCTGCGGGGTGACCAGACCCCATGCTGCCCCCTGGTGGTGGGCCAGGGCGGGGGTGGGGGCGTCCGACTCTCCCGGTGAGATCCAGGCCTAGCAGGTGCACCTGTGGCCAGGAGGCGGGGAGCCTGGGGATTTTGATTTTTACCATCATCCCACCTGCTGGGAACTCGTTCCCACGTGAGACCCCGAGACGCTCATTTCTGGCCTGGCGCAGGCTCACTTCCTGCGCTCACAGGAAGTGCTTCCTGGGCGACACCGAGAGATGGTGAGTGCCAGGGTTCTGGGGCTCCTGGCCCCGGGCCGGGGGTTGGGGGTCCCCATTTCTCGAGGAGAGTGTGTTTGCTGGTCACTAGGCATGACTTCTATGTCGCTGGGGTCGGTCCTTCCGGTTGGGATGGCTCCTGGAACGTGTATTTCTGAGTGATGGAAAGGGGCGCAGGTGGCTTTTTGTGACGGTGGCTTTGTCAGGTCCCCCTGAACCGGGGAGGTGGCGCCCTCAATCCCCGGTACCCCCAGTCGGTGCGAGGTGCCTGAGGACTTGCTGACAGCATTCTGTCTTGCCGCAGGGTTCGAATCCGTCAGGTAAGTTCTGGGCTTCCCGGTGCGGGTCGCGTCTAGTACCTGCGCATGGTTGTCTTGGATGTTCACCTTTCCGCCCGTCTCTCCCTTGGCCGGAGACCGAGAGCAACGTTGAGATTGGGCTGCTCTTTACGGAGCTCCTAACGGGATGGATTTTGTTTCAAAGGCGTGGACTGTGGCGGCGTTTCACTTCCCGCCACTGTGCGCAGTGACCAGGTTTTCTGGCGTTTAATTGGCGTTGTAGCTGAGGCCTGCTTCCCCCTCCCCTCCATCCCACGGGCGGCCTGGGCGGATCTCGCCTCACCTCTGTCACCACCTGCGTGCGCAGCGGGCCGGGGCAGCCACAGCCCACTCAGGGCGCACGTGGCTTTGATTTGCCTGCGTTTTGTCCACACGTGTTTTGTATTCGGGGCAGAGTTGTTCAGCTGTCGGCCTTCGGCAGGTGCAAGGCGGAGCGGTACTGATGGGCTTTGCGATGGCCGAGGGTGCTGGGAAAATAGGAGGCAGGTGTGAGCCCAGGCGGGCTGGGATGAACGCTCAGGTCCCCGAGAGCTGGCACCAGGGCGTTTCCCGCCTGTAGAGAATGCAGGCGGAGGGATTTTCAGTCCAGGGCGCGTGGACTGGGCAGAAAACCCCCACGGCACACCACGGTCACCCCAGGTCCATTCCCGTTGGCGTTCGCTCTGGGGGTTGCACATTCCATGGGTTGGAGCACGTGTGCACGAACATGCACCCTCCACCCCAGTACCAGAGAGTGGTAGAGAGTAGTTTCACCCCCTGACCACCCTCTGGGCCCACCCGTTCCCCCCTGGCCCCCGCTCCCGCCGCCACTGATCTTTACGCGTCTCCACAGCTTTGTTTGCCTTTTTGCAGAATGTCACGCATTTGGAGTCGTCCAGGATGTAGTCATTTCACACTGGCTTCTTTCACTTTGTGTTGGGTTGGCCAAAAAGTCTGTGTGGTTTTTTCCTTAAAAGACATATTTTTCATTTGCACCAATAACTTTATTGATTTGGGGGTTTTGCGTATGTTGGCTCTCTCCCATTGTTGGCTTCTACTGGGTAGAGGCCACGGATGCTGCTAAACATCCTCCAATGCATAAGACAGTCCCGTGGCAAAGAATTGTTTGGCCAAAATGTCAACTGTACCAAGAAACTTCGCAAACTACCATTGACACATTCCATCGGTCACAGCACCTCCTCTACACACTGCACAGACCTTTTCTTGCGTTTCAGTTGTTTTTACCTTTCTTGAAACGATAAAGCCAGAAATAACAGGCCAGAAATGGTGTGTATCTTCTTCCATATTCCATGTTAAAATGGCTGCACAAGGATTCACCAATTTTGATAACTTTTTTAAAAAATGCACGCTGGTGTGATGGCCATCACAATGGAATCTAACAGAATTGTTCGGAAGGAAGTTAAAGACAACCAGGCAGTCCCGGAGCCGTTGCACAGAAAAAACAGAGTGAAGATTTTGGCCGGCCGAATACTATGCGTCTGTGACTTTACACGGCTTCATAGCTCATTAATTTTTCTTGCTGAATAATTCTCCATTGTCTGGATGGACCCCAGTTTGTGTGTCCATCACCTGCCTGGGCACATCCTGGTTGCTTCCGAGTTTCGGCAATATGAACAAAGCGGTAATAAACACCCGCATGCAGGTGTTGGTGTGGACATACATTTTTGGCTCCTTTGGGTGAATGCCAATGAGCGTGGGTCCTACGATAAGAATGTTTGGTTTTGGAAGAAGTTTGAAACTGCCCTCCAGCCCTGGCTGGTGTGGCTCAGTGGATTGAGCTCGGGCCTGTGAACCAACGGCTCGCAGGTTCGATTCCCAGTCAGGGCATATGCCTGGGTTGTGGGCCAGGTCCCCAGTAGGGGGCGCACAAGAGGCAACTACACACTGATGTTTCTCTGCCTGTCTTTCTTCCTCCCTTCCCCTTTCTCTACAAATAAATAAAATCTTAAAAAAAAGAAAGTTAACTGCCCCCCGGACTGCCCTGTGCGGTTTTGTCGGGCTCCTGTTGGTCCACGTTTTCGTCCGCCTGTGGTGTGGTCGGGGCCCAGGTTTTGGCCATTCCCACGGGTGGGTAGGGGAACTGCGGTGTTTCAGATTGCGTTTCTCTGAGGACAGCTGATGTCATACACCTCTTCACACTTACCTGCCGTCAGGGTATCTCCTTCGGTGAGGTGTCTGCTCATGTCTTCGGCCCCTTTTATAGTCAAGTTGCCAGCTTTCTCACTGGCAAACGGTAAGCGTTGCTTGTCTGTTGTGGGGAACGGTTCCTTATCAGACAGGTCTTGTGCAAATGTTTTCTCTCAGTCATTTCACTCTTTTGCCAGGGTCTTTCCCAAAGCAATAACTTTTAATTTTCAGGCCGTCAAGCTTGTTTGTTTTCTTTCTTTTATGGATTGTGCCTTTGGTGTTGTATCTGAAAAAGTCCTTGCCTGCCCTGGCCGGGCCGGTCAGTTGGTTGGAGTGTCATCCCGTACATCATAAAGGCCGCGGGTTCGATCCCCGGTCCCGGCACGTACCTAGGTTGTGGGTTCGATCCCCAGTCAGGGCACATATGGGGGGCAACCGATGGATGTTTCTCTCTCTTTCTCTCTCCGTCTCCCTCCCTCCTTTTCTCTCCTTCCTCTCTATCCCCCTTCCTCTCTCTCTTAAAAAAAAAAAATCAGTGAACATATCCTTGGGTGAGGATTTAAAAAAAAAGTCCTTGCTGAACATATGGTCACCTAGATTTTCTCCTTCGTTATTTTCTGGGAGTTTTGTAGCTTTGTGTCTGACATTTCGGTCTGATCCATTTTGAGGTAAGTGTTTGTGAAGTCTGTGTCTGGATTCATCATTTTGCACGTGGATGTTCAGCGGTCCCAGCGCCATTTGTTGGGAAGACGATCTTTCCTCCTGTGTATTCGCCTTTGCTTTGTTGTCAAGGTCAGGTGAGCCCTGGCCAGGTGGCTCCGTTGGTTGGAGTGTCGTCTCGCGCACCAAGGGGTTTGGGGTTCAATTCCCGGTCAGGGCACGTGCCCAGGTTGCAGGTTCCATCCCTGGTCAGAGTGCTTATGAGAGACCACCAAGCAATGTTTTTCTCCCACATCAATGTTTCTCTCTCTTTTCTCTCACTCCCTCTCTCTCTAAGTCAATAAAATCAATATAATTTAAAATATAATTCAAAATAATTTAATCACTGTAAGTAATAATTTATTGATTAATTTAAATCAATAAAAACATATACATCTGATACTCAGGCAAGGGCTTGAAAAAAAGATCGGTTGACTGTTATTATGTGGGTCTGTGTCTGGGCTCCCTGTTCTGTTTTGTTTGTCGATCTGTCTCTTCTTTTACCGATACTGCGCTTCTTGACTGGCACTGCGGCTTCGTTGTGAGTCCTGCAGTCAGACAGGGTCTGTCCTCTGAACTCGCCCTTCTGTTTCGTGTGCTCCACATTCTACTGTCCCAGTCGCTGCAATGGTCTTCTTTCTGAGGCGTCAGAACCACGGCTGCTTCCAGCCCTGGCTGGCGTGGCTCAGTGGATTGAGGGCCAGCCTGCAAACCAAAGGGTTTCCGGTTCGATTCCCGGTCAGGGTTGTGGGTCAGATTCCCAGTCGGGGGCCTTTCCATGGACGTTTCTCTCTCTCTCTCTCCCCCCCCACCTCCCCTCTCTCTAAAAATAAAAACAGAAAACCAGAGCTGGTTCCAAAAACATCATCCTTGGAAATCCTGTGTAGCAATGGAGCGATTTTTCTCTTCTCTTACAGAGCTGCATGCACTTGAAAGTTTATATCAGTCCTAATAGTGTATCTACTTAAGATAGTTTGCATTTGATTAAATGGGCTTGATCTATGACATTATTTAAAAACTCAAATATTTAGAGTTTCAAGGGTCTTGTCTTGATTTTGGGGGGAACGTCCCACCTCCAGAAATGTGATTCTTTTCCCCAAAAGGAAGGTCGCTAAGTGAATCACTTACATTTTCTGGTCTTCCCATAAAAAGCTTTGATTAATTATGCTGAGAAAAGACCCACTAGCCGCTGTGGTTTTCACGGTGACCTCGTGTGACGATCTGAGACACAAGGTTCTCTGGGCACCCATCCGCTGTTTGGAGTTGGAACTCCCGGGCACTGAGGGCTGATCTGGGAGGGCCGGGCCCGGAAGCCAAACAGTTTGGGCTCCGCTGGCTGCCTTCTGCTCCTTAGCCAGGGAGACCGGGTCCCTGAGAGGGACAACGGCAGTTACGTCTTGTTTGGAACAAAGGACACAGCCTCCAGCCCCGGGGCGCATGGCTTCCCCTAAGCAAATAAGATAGTACCACGCTGGCATCAGAAGCCCTCTTACATCAAAAGACATCTTTGCTCAAGCCATTTGGAAGCGTTTCACATTTAACCAGAGTAAAGGTAGCTGCCAAGACAGTCCCATGCCCACCTGATGCCAGGGCTTTGGGGGCTGTCCTGAGCTGGCCTGGAAGGGTTTCTGCTTCTCATCGGAAGTGAAGCTGTGCCAGTACAGGTTACAGATTCACGGTCGCTTTCGTGGCCCAGAGGTAGACATCGAGGCTTTCTTGTTCACTGCTGTTCTGAGAGAAATGGTGAGGCTTCCCTTGCGCTGCTGGCTCCTGAAGGGTCAGTGAAGTGGGGCCGTGTTGGCTTTTTAAACATTTTATTTACTTATTTATTTTAGAGATGGAAGAGAGGGAGAGAAACATCCCTCGACCGCCTCTCGCGCGCCCCCTACTGGGGACCCAGCCTGCAACCCGGGCCTGTGCCCTGACTGGGAATTGAACTGGCGACCTTTCCAGTTTGTGGGATGATGCCCAACCCACTGGAGCCACACCAGTCACAAGGGGATCATGTTGTTTTAAAAGAGATTTCAAGATCGTCATCTTTGGAAATCCTACATAGCAAGGAAGTGATTTTATTTTCTCTTTTCAGGCTTCTAATAAGCTGTGTCTGTTGGCATTTTCATTTCCTACCCATTTCCTGTCATCATGCATTTGCTGGGGCTATTTTGAATTCTATTAAACAGGCTTGATGCGAAGTGATTTTAAAGCCTTTTTATTGGCATTTGGAAGGCCGGGAAGGGTTTCCAGTGCTTGGATTTGGGTCATGGCGATGCCACTGTGCATCAGTTTGTCACATGCAAGGGAGGCTATTTTTGGGAAGGGCCAGACAAGAGGCTTTCTATTTGTGAGAGTCTACTACGGACCAGGAGGCATGGGTCACTCAAAGATCTGTCCTTTTGTGAGTTGAAACCAGGAATGGGGGTGCTGTGACTTCTGCAACGAGCCGATTTGGTATTGGAGGGGACTGACCAGCCTCCTGTTTTCATTCAGGACTGGCTTTGTCAAAAAAAAAATCTGGCACTGCATCCAGCTCTAGAGAAGTGTCCTAAAGGTAGGGATGTCCTATAGAGGCCCGAGTTCCAGCTGCTGGCCACGTGACTCAGGCGGGAGTTGGGGAGGGCACCTCCTGGCACCCACCCGAGGCTGACCCTCTGCCCCACACTCCGTGCAGATGGGATCCCGATTTCTGCCTTCTTTAGAAAACCAGTGCTTCCGAGTACTTCAGCACATGGGTGCCGCCATGGCTTACTTAACCGTTCCTGTCTATGGGCACTGAGATTGCTTCCAGTGTTTAAAAATATTGCCACAGTGAAGCCCTCACACAGATGCCCTTTATTCCATACGCACGTGATCGTCCTGGAAATGACATTGCTGGGTAAAGGGATGTGCATTAAAAACATTTTTTTTTACATTTTATTTATTCTTAGAGGGGAAGGAAATGAGAAAGAGGGAGAGAAACACTGGTGTCAGAGAGAAACACCATCAATCAGTAGCCTCCTGCATGTGGGCCCGCAACCCAGGCCTGTGCCCTGACCAGGAGTCAAACTGGTGACCTTTAGCTTTTTGGGATGACGCCCAGCCAGCTGAGCCACACTGGTCAGGGTGCGATTTTAAATTTTTTGATAGAGAATGATGACTTGCTTTTCTGAAAGGCTTCATTGGGACTCCACCCAAAAATAATTTTTTGAAAAGGAGAAAGCTACTGAAAATGTAATTCATCACCAACAGCCAAACAGGGTGGCACTCCCTCGGGCCAGCAGCTGTGAAATGTGGCCACCTGGAGAGGCCAAGGACCCCACCAGAGGGTGACATGGTTCCTAGGGTGTCCCTCGCTGTTGTCTTGGTCCCCACCCTCACGTAGAAGAGCAGCCCTGGGAACAGAAGGTGACAGAACAAGTCCTGAGAGTTTTACTAACGTCCCTCAAGTTGGAGCGAGGGCGACCGTGATGGTGGGGGTGGGGGTGGGAAGGATGCTCCTGGGGCCCAGCGGCCCTCCCCGACTCAGGAGAGTGGGTCCTGCTGCCCCGGGGTCTGTTCGCACTGCATGCTGGGAGAATCCCTTGGCTCCTTTGTCTACTTCAGCAGGCGGCTCCTCAGTTGCGTCCATACTCGGGTCGGGCTCTCTGAGTATCAACTACCATATTTTAAAAAATTAATAGGCTTAATTATTTTCAGCAGTTTTGTTTCCTATTTATGGGACTGCACAAGTGTCTGTGGAGCGTTGATCAAACATCCCTGCCCTCACAGAGCTTACCCTCTAGGGAGGGAGGCAGTTGATAACCAAGATAAATAAAAGAAATATGCCGCATGTTAGGTGGTGGCAAGTGCCGTAGAGAAGCACCCAGCAGGGGAGGAGGCCAGGAAAGGTGGTGGGCGGGGTGGTGGTTCTCAGTGGGGTGTTCCGGGAGGGCGATGGATGAGCCGTGTGGGGGAGGAGAAGGCGACAACCACGTGGACAGCGAGGGGGATCCCCCGGGCAAAGGCCCTGGGGTGACACCTGTCTGATGTGTGTGAGGAAGTGAGGGCAGAAGGGTAGTGGGAGAATTCAGGAGGGGAGGGGCCAGACTGCGACACGATAGGGAGACGGGGATGAGAGGGGCCAGGGCCCAGGTGCTGGCGTAGGGCCCACACCCTAATATCTCCGTGCTCCCATCATTCTCTGAGGAAAGGAAACTGAGGCACGGGTGGGCTCCTTAGTCTTCCCAGGCTGTACGTGGCAGAGCCAGGTTGGGAGCCAAGGTGTCTCTTTGAGGTCCCTGTGCAGATCCAGGGTGGCGTTCTCTGCGGGCTGAGCGCTGGCGCCCCCATGCGCCAGGGAGGAAGCAGTGCCTCTCCCTGTGCACCCACACGCGCACGTGGTCTCCCTTTGAAAGGGCTTCGTTTAGCGTATTTTGTAAGCCCTCCCCCATGTATAGCGCACATGATTGTAAGATAAACAGTTCAAATGACAGCAAGCCCTTCATCTCCTGTCGCAATTTGCTGCTTTGGGAAAACAAGTTGGGAACAAGCCTTGAAGAATGAGTTTCATTTCCCATCACTGCAGGTGGGGCCTGAAATATTAACGCCACCGGGTTCCCCTCATCTTCTTCCAAAAGGGTTGGAGAAGTACATCCCCACGCTTGGGCCCCAGATCCTTAGTTACCTGTGTGTGCCGACCTTCTGGAATAAATGGTGGGGCGAGCTCACTCGAAAACTTCAGGGACACTCATGATCAGCTCGGGCCTCTGATTTTCACAACGTTTGGTGGCTTTGCAGAATCTTGGAGTTCTGATCCTGGAGCTCTGAGCTCCTTTTGAGTTATGACCCAGGCTTGTTGCTCCTTTCCTTTTGAAGGATAATTTTGCTGGGTAGAGAATGCTAGGTCAGTTCCTTGGTCGCCCCACGGATGCCTCACTGATGCCTCTTTCGTTCCAGGGTCCGGCAGATTTAAGCACTGCTGAATCTCGTGCGGGCAAGCCTGCCGCCAAGGCCAGGACTGTCCTGCGGATGGCCGAGAGTCCTCTGGGGCCTGGAGATTTGGGGTGAGTTGAGCCTGCGGTGGTCACCAAGGGCCGCGACTGACGTGCCATTCCCATGTGCATCTCGGCCCCTTCCTAAGCGGAGCTGGGGGAGCAGCGATGCATTCTCCTGTTCCCACCTCTAGCAAAAGCCTCAATAAGTGCAGCCGCACTGATATTTTTTCACTGTTTCCTGTGTTTTACACATCCACCTTTGTTTTGAGGAGGAAGATGGAAAGGACTACAGGGTAAACAGCCCCGCGGTGTACACGCGCTTCCTAAGACCCAGTCCTATTGTTGTCCTGTTCACAGCACTATTGCTTTATGCTCCGATTTTTGCTCGATTTCTCCGACTTGCTTTAGGCTTAAATTGTTTTTCGTCTTCTTTCCTAACGTAGAAGCATAGGTTATTGATTTTCAATCTTCTTTTCTAATCTAGACATTTAATGCCATAAGTTTTCTCTCTAAGCATGGGTTTTGCTACATTTTATAAGTGGTATTTTCGTTTTCATTTAATTCAAAAGTTTTTTCAAACTCTTCACGTGGTATCTTTTCTACAGATGCATGTGTGATTTGGAATTGCACTGCTTGATTTCCTACTAGTTGGGAATTTCCCCTATCTGCCTGGTATTGATTTCTAGCTTCATTCCATTCTGGGCTTGTGTTTCTATTTTTAAACAACTGAAGGAGCCCTCCAGGGCCCCAACCGCGGTCTGGTCTGCCGTGGTGCTGGTCTGAATGCTGTGTCCTGCACCCTCCCCATTCCAGTGTTGACATCCCAGCCCCCAGGGTGATGGTATCCGGTGATGAGGCTGAGTCCGAACAATGAGATCCATTCCCTTATCAAAGGGCTCCCCGAGCTCCATAGTCCCCTCTGCCATGTGAGGACACGCACGGGAACTTCAGTGAGACTTTGTCCCATGGCTCTGAGACAAGGTTCTGGTCAAGTCTTCTTCCCCCAGGCCTTTGTCACAGAGGGGATTCTGGGTGTGCTTCCCAGTGGTGATTGTCACCTCCCTCTGCCAGAGCCAAGAGCAGGCATCTCTTGGCCCCTCAGATGTCAGGCGGGTGGACTATAAACTCAGTTCACAGGTGGGTCCGTGCACAGTCACTGGTGTTCAGTCCACCCCGCTTTGTCCCACTGTTGAGACTGGTGGGACGGTGCCCAGGCTCTCCGCACGTAAGAGCTGAAGCCCAGCCCTTCCCCTGCTCTGGTTCCCCATCGCCACCTGGCATCGCGTTCTCTGTCTGGTGGCTCAGTCACTGGTCGCCTGTCTTCCTCGTGAGAATGTAAATTCTGGGGCACTGGAACCTCGTCCGTCTGTCACCTCTCGCCCCCACACCCAGAGTGCCTCTTGGCATGTTCTGAGCGAATAGACCGACAGATAGGTGTAACAGGCAAAGCTACCTTGTCACAGGTGGCTGGCCGCTGCTCTGGAGGTTTTCTCTTGTGCCCTGTGGTGTTGGTGACTTGGAAGCACAGAGAGGCGGACGTACCTATGGGGGGTCCCCGGCGTCCTCCCTGGACAGAGGAAACAGCCCACAGCTGCCACTGCAGACGCCTGATGGTGACGCTTGCTTGCCTCTCCCAGCGGCCGATGTCTTTAAGGGCCTCCTTGCCCAACACAGGAGCAGGCAGGCTTCCTATGGCCACGTCTCAGTCACAGCTTCTTTGCCCTCTCACCCTGGACTGACCTTTGACCCCTCCCCTGTGCTGCCATTCTCGAACACCTCGTTTCTGGGGCGGCTGTAGCAGGCCTTCCGCACGCTGACGAAAGCAGGAGCGCCCCATTAGCCACGTCTCGTTGGTGCTCCCGGCGCCAGTGCCCATTTTCTCGAACAGATTTCCAAACCGTCAGCCATCTGTCCTGCTCTTAATGACAAATGTCACAGATATTATTTTCCTGGTGCTGTCGGTGCAGGAGGGGGGGAACTGTGTTTTTCTAAAGTCCACGGTTCTTGTGTGAGGAAGTGTGACCAGCCACCCACTCCTAAACATAAAGCTGTGTTTACAGCGGTTACTTTGCATGGAGGGGGACATCAGCCCACTTAGGTCTGTGCAAGAAGAACCTGGGTGGAAGGCAGAAGTAGCAGAGCCGACACTGAGGCCCACGGGCTCGTCCTCAGCCTGTCCCAGAGGCCCCCGCCCTGCCAGTACAGGGTGAGCAGGGACACACCGGGGTCCCTGCTGCTGTTGGGGGCACCTCCTCAAGCAGGTCAAGTTTGGGGGCTGTTTTCTACCTTTTGAAGCTTGCGAGGTTGGTGGGGGCTGGTGCTGAGCTGATGGTACCGAGGGGTCTGGAATCGCTGCTCCAGAGGTGAGACAGAGCCATCTGTCCCTTCTGATGGGCACAGCCCCCAAAGAAAGCCCACCTGCTGCTTTCTCCCGGTCTTATGTGGGCTGGGACTTTGGGAAAACTGGCTTGGGGGGGTGGGGGGGTGCTGTCAGTCATTGGAGGAAGTGGGTGCTCTAGGGCAGCAGGACGGGTTCCACTGAACATCCTGTCCCGTAGCTGGTGGCCTCTGGGGGGGACAGCGCAGCCGTGTCATTCTGGAGCTCCCGGACTTTGGAGGATACCCAGGAATGGCTGGTGACACGGTGGCGGCAGCTGAATCAGAGTGGACATCAAGCCTCCATCTACAAGAGCAGGGCTGTCGGGGGTGACCTTGCATCCTTGTCCCCAACCTGGTGCCAGTGCCGCAGGGTCAAGTCCTCACCGCACTTTCTAGGCAGCACTGTCCCTTCAGGAGGTGGCCGGAAAAGCACTTTCGTTTTGCAGAGCTGGGAGAGTGATGACCGTTTGGACAGCGTGCTGAGGGCGCTTCACACGCTGCAGGAGCTGCGTCTCTCCTTTCCTGGAGCTTGGTGGCCTCTAAGGGTTCATTGGGACGTCGCTGTCTGCATTTGGCTTGGTGATGGGAGCGCTTTATGTTTATTCAAATTAGGAGTAATTTAAAATTACAATTTTCATCTTAATTGTGTGTACTTGAGGATCCCACTTAAGTCTCTGGAAATAATTGCAGAGTAATATTTTGGGAAGTTACATTAAAATGCACAGATGTTGCAGTGGAGGAAGGTCCCGGTGGGTGAGCCGCAGCCCCGATGGAGAGGGCGTCCAGGACAGGTGCGCCTCCCCGCCCCCGCCTGGCTCTGGGCAAGGCTGCGGGGGGGGGGGGGCCCTTTCAACACCTCCCTTCCAGACCTGGTGCTGCCAGGTCCCAGGAAACAAAGGCCGCGCAGTCACCGCAGCACTGCCAGTCTCTGCTTCTGGTGAGGCATCTGGGGGAAGGGAGGGGCGTAACTGGGGGAGGGGTCATGCTGGCAGGGGTCGGAGGTTGCACTGGCAGATGGGGCATCAGGTTCTCTGGGAGCTTTTCTGCACCCTGAGCTCCCAGTGGGCCTGGGGGTGTCCTGCACAGCCCACAGAGCAGAGGGTGCTGGCTTCTGTGTCCCTGCGTGAGTGCAGGCTCTGAGCCCAGAATTTGTGGGCACAGTGAGGGGCTGACCCATTGCAGAGGGATGTAAAATCTAAGGACTGCCCTCTCTGGGGACATCCTGGAGGAGCGCCGAGGGCCTCTTTCCTGCTCAAGCACAGGACATGGGTGCTGGCCAGCCACTGGGTGGCCCAGGGCCTTGACCAGTGTGCCCTGGGGCCTGCTAGTCCAGAGGGAGTGTCCTGAGGGGCTTTGAAGCCTCCCAGCTGTCAGTCCCGGGCCTTCCCCACTGTCCCCTCCCTCCTGCCGTCCTGCAGAGCAG
This sequence comes from Macrotus californicus, assembly GCA_007922815.1. Lineage (NCBI taxonomy): Eukaryota > Metazoa > Chordata > Mammalia > Chiroptera > Phyllostomidae > Macrotus > Macrotus californicus. Next base: position 141,873 of record VMDR010000975.1, read on the forward strand.
CTGAGCTGGGGCAGCCTGGGGAGAGCGGAGACCCTCAGCACGCTCTCCAGGAAGGGCCTGCGGGCTGCTGCTTATGTCTTCCCGGGCGGTGGCCATGACTCACAGTGACACTTACAAGTGCTTGTCTGTGGCATTTCCTTCCTTAGCACATTAAACAGCAGTGTCCCTGAGGTGCCATTCAGAGATGGCGGCAACTCCAGTCCCTGCCCTGGGCGGGGCACTGGCCCGAGGAACTGTCCAGGGCCTGAAGCCTGGTGAGCCCAGCAGGTGTGGGACGTGGCGTGTTTGCACTAATGTAGTGTGTTTGGCACAGTGGAGTCATCAGTGCCGGGCGTTACCACTAACTAGACTCCATGGCCTTCTCTGATTTCCTTAGTTGCTACCTGATGTCCCCCTGTGGTCTGGGACAGTTTTGGATTTTCCCTGCTTTTGACGACCTGGGCAGGTTTGAGGGGTGCTGGTTTGGTGTTCTGTACAAAGTCTCTCGATTTGGGTTTATCTGATGATTAGCCTGTGCTTGGGGTTTGGGAGAGGAAGACCACAGAGGTGAAGTGCCCTTCTCAACGTGGCATCTCCTTGGACCATGAGGACTCACCGCGGAAGGTGACCTTGATAACCTGGCAGACAGAGCCTCTTGGTGGTCAGGTCACCCCACCCCCTTTCCATACTCCTCTTCGGAAGGAAGTCACCAGGCGGACCGCCCACATTTAAGCTCCGCCTTTTCCACAGAATATTGGCATCAGTTATTTGGAATTGTTTTGCTCGGAGACTTGTATATTCTTTCCTGTTTACTTATTCTAGTGTTTGTGTATGGATTCGCGGGTATTTTATATTTGGTTTATAACACAGGCCTACATTCTTTGTTTTATTGCTGTTGTCCCATAGGGAGCTCTGTCCGTTCACTGCCTCTGTCTCTCTGCCATCCCTCTATCTCTGCATTTTGTGGGTGTTCTCTTACTTCATACCACAACAGGACGGTCCAGGCCCATCTTGCCTTTCTCCCTCCCCAGCCCTAGAATCAGCTGTTTCTCCAAGGATCCCTTTGATGGAGAGTGGCGTTGAGAAACCAAGGTTTGTGTATGGAGTGCCGCTGCCCCATCAGTGGGCGGAGCCAGGACACAGGGCATACGCTAACCTGTGTATGCCTGCATGCCTCACCTTGGGTCTTGAATACGTGGCTCTATCACACAGCCACACCCTCCACCCAGCTCACGGGAGCCGTGTCTGCGTGTCCTGGAGTGGAGAGGAAAAGTTGGACAAGCGCTTTGTAGAGCAGGGCAAACAAAAGACTAGGAAGGTCGAAGGAGTATTTTTAGGTATACAAAAAATATGTCTTAACACCCAGTTTAGGAAATAAGGCATACAGTGCACACCACCATGAACATGCCTTCCCACTCAGCTCCGTAAAACGTACTGAAGTTACTGTTTATTACTTTAAGACACATTCTAAAAGTTTTACCGTATGTGTATGCCTAAATGACATTGTTTTGCATGTTGCCAAGCTCTAGGAAAACCATATTTTACTGCGTTCCCGCAGCTTGAGTTTTCATTAACTGAGAACTCTTTCCTGTGCTTATCTTCTCAGCAATCCTGAGGAAAGCAAGACTAACTATTTCTGTTGTTTGGACAGAGAACGTGAGAACTTACAGCAATGATATGATTTTTTTTAAGGTTCTATTTATTTTTAGAGAAAGAGGGAGAGAAACATCAATGTGTGGTTGCCTCTCATGCGCCCCCTGCAGGGGACCTGGCCCACAACCCAGGCATGTGCCCTGACCGGGAATCGAACTGGCGACCCTTCGGTTTTCAGGACAGTGACCAACAGTCAGGACTGATTCCCCCCACCCCCCGCCCTCCAATGTCAAGGAGCTAACCCAAATGGGCTCTAATTTGCCATCTTCAGAGCCCAAGTCCATGCGAACGCTGAGGTCTATCGGGGATGGGAAGACGAAACTGGTCTCTCGGTCACTTCGCGGCCCTGTCGCTCCCTTTCCCCGGAGCTCCCGCCTCCACCCGGGGTTTGTGGACTCCAGGATCTTGTTACGGCCAGGACCCCAGCGGTGGGTCCAGGACCCGCCCTTCACGCCCCGCCCCCTTCACGCCCCGCCCCCTTCACGCCCCGCCCCCCGGCGTGGGCGCCCACGTCCTGCACGCTCCTGCTGAGACTGGAAATAACACCCCCAGCGCACAGCCACCCCCGCCTTCGTTCCAGCAGCAGATGCTACCCCTGGAGCCGCTCTCTCTGGTTGGGCCCTTTTCTGCACAGTCACAGGCAGCACGTTTCTCTCCAGCTGAGGAAAGAGGGGAACGGTTCCTGCTCCCTTCTCCTGCTCCGCTACTGTGTTTTTTTTTTCTTTGTTTGCTGTAGAACTTCTGCAGAGATGTCTCTGCTGGTTCCTCCAGTTCCTCTCGTCTCGTTCTCTCTAAAACCCGCTTCAGCGAGACGCTGGCCCCTCCTCAGACCCCATCCTCAGCGAGGTCACTGAGCACCTCCCAGGCGTCCGAGCCAGCTGTCACGTGTCACCTCCCGCGCCTTGGCCCGTCCAAGCATGTGTCCTCTGGCTTCCCCAGGAAATGCTTCTGCCCTTGCCTGGGATTTCCCCTCCAGGTCACTCGCGCCCCTCAGTGACCTGTGATTGCTGGCGTGTCCCCAGGATCAGTTTGGGGACCTCTTCTCTGCGTGAGCCACATTCGCGCTCTTGTTGATCTCCTCCAGTCTCATCTCATTAAATCTATCCATATGCTGAGAGTCCCAAATGTGTATCTCAGCGCAGACGTTTTTCCCGAACGCTAGACTTGTGTGTCTAACTGCCCACGGGATGCCTCCCCCCGGAGGCCTGATGGACGTCCCCGTACATCCGGTGCCAACCGGTCCCCCAAGGCCCCTCCCAGCACTGGTTTCCTGTCTTATTAAATGCCGGTTGCATCCCTCAGATGTCGGGACCGGACTCTGAGTAGGCCACCTGCGCTGCCTGCCCTCTCCCCACTGGACTGTCGCACCAGCCCCCCGGGCGTCTAGCTTCTACCCTGACCCCACCCCTTCCCACCCAGACCTGTGTCCACTCAGCAGCTTTAAAACTTAAGTCGCGCCTCAGTCCCAAACCCCCAAGGCCCTGTCTCACTCACAGTAAAAGCTGGAAGCCCCTCCTCTGACTTCCTTTCCTAGAACTCTTCCCTGGAAAGTCCTACCCTCATCACGGGCGGGCTCAAATGTTCTCCTGTTCCGCCCAGCCTCCGCGGGGCCACCCCTGTTGAGCACTGGTCAAGCCCTCGTCCCCCTGGGCACCGTCACTATTAGCTGTGACCTGCTCTTTGACTTTGGCCTGCACCCCTAGCAAGGACGCCTGGAAGCTCGGGGGCTCGGCTGGCTTCGTTCTGCCCTGAGACACCGCCTGCACGCTGTGTGCAGAGCCACCCTGGCACGGCCCAGCTGGCGCAGTGGCAGGCTACCCACAAGGGCAGTCCGGCCCTCGCTTGCCTCGCCCTGGTCCTGGCTGTACTGGGACAAGGCCAGGTCGCTTCTTGCCGCATCTGCCCCAATGCCATCACAACCCCAGACTTGTCCAGGACTCTGCTGCTTGTGGGTTTCCACCCGGGATCGGTCCCTCACTCTGGCCCCCAGGCTGGTGTGCATGTGGATACTGTGGATCTGCAGAAGGAGCGGGGCCAGAGCCCTAGCCACGCCACCCTGCACCCTTGTCCACTCGGCGGGCTCAGCCCCTGGGCTTTTCTTACCTGTGCGTATTTGTTGCACTGACTGGAGCCTAGCGTCGCAGATCTTTGTCAGACATTTCAATGTTAAAGTGTGTTAAAAAATCCATTTCACTTCACTACCTAGGGCGTAGATATGTTGTAGATCTCAAACAGGAGTTTCAGGATGCCATTTTTTATATCCATGAGAGCTGACGTATTCCGTACAAGGTATGACTTCATCTTTAAAGTGCTGGTCGCTGCCCAGCAAATGGACCTCACGATCTGCCTGTGGGTCCCTGGTGGCATGTGAGCTGTGGCTCCCTCCCTGTTTATGGTGACAGGTACCTGGGCTGCAGACAGCCCTGATCTAGCTCAAAGTCACACGGTGAACCCACTGGGGAGCCGAGACTGGGACCCCCACCTCTGATTCCCGTCCTGTGGCTTTTTTAGGCTCTTACAATCAATTTGAATGATGGTGCCAGCGTGGCCTATTTAAGTTGCCCTGGGAGGAACATCAGCTGGGGGAGAAGAAACGATATTGCAGCCGCCCACCTGCTCCGTCCCGGGAAACGCACCTTTTCTGGGACAAGCTCTTCTGGGTAATTGAGAGGGTCTGAGAAGCTGGTTTCATAGTGACTAATTCAGCTGTAGATGACAATGAATAAAACATAAAATAGGCAATTCTGTCTGATTTGACTGAGCAAGGGTGTTTGCCCAGGCGCCACCCAGGGGCCTCAGGAGGCGTGCCAACCCACGCAGAACCAGGAGCAGCTCCCACGTGGAGCCCCAGGGGCAGAGCTGCGGTGAGGGGCAGGGGCCATGGCCTGCCCATTTGGTGCACTGTCCCCAGGCTGGGAGGTAGCTCTGTGAGGCTTGGCCCATGTCCTCTCTGCACCAAACCTACCATGTTTCCCTGGGCCCGTGCTCCTGCTGTCCGGTAGGCGGAAGTCAGGAGCTGAGATGGGGGAGGGGGGAGCCTGTGAAGGACACCTGCAGAGCTTTTTCTTTTCTTAAAGATTTTATTTATTTATTTATTTGCTTGTTTATTTATTTGTTTACTTTTAGAGAGGGGTAAGGTTAGGAGAAAGAGAGGGAGAGAAACATCAGTGTGTGGTTGCCTGTCACATGCCCCCTACTGGGGACCTGGCCCATAACCCAGGCAGGTGCCCTGACTGGGAATCGAACCGGCGACCCTTTGGTTCACAGGCCCACGCTCAGTCCACTGAGCCACAGCAGCCAGGGCTGCATTGCATTTTTCTGATGACTAATAATATCAGACACCTTCCTATAGGATGATTTGCCATCTGTTGAACCTTTCAAGTAAAATAGCTTCCATGCCTTTGGCACGTTTTCTGGTTAAATTTTTCCCTGTTACTGTTGAGGGTTCTCGTGTATCCTGGCCGCACATCCTTGGTTGGGTGTGTAACTCGCAAATGTTTTCCCCCAGCCTGTAATCCGTCTTTTCTTTCTTTGAACGTGACCTTCGGCAGGCAGAGGCTTTTAATTTCCATGAGGTGCAATTTATCAGCTTTTTGTGAATACGCTTTTGATGTCAAGTTATAAGAACTCTCTGCCAAAGCCCATGTTTCAAAGTTCTATTGTGTGATGGTTTTTTTCTGAAAGCTTTAAGTTTTACACTGAAGTCCATGATACATTTTGAGTTAATTTTTATGTAAGGTGTGAGGCTTAGGTCAAAGTTAATTATTACCATTTTTTTTTTTTTGGCTGTAGATGTTCCAGTGCTCAGCACCGCGTATTGAAAAGGCTCTACCTCCCATCCACTGAATTGCTTTTGATCCTTTGTCAGAAATTAGTTGGAGATATTTGAGTGGATCGATTTTCCTGCATTCTCTATTGTCTTCCATTGATCTGTGTGTTTATTCCTCTGCCAATTCCACACTTTTTTTTTTTTTTTTTTAAATCCTCACTTGAGGATATGTTTGTTGATTTTCTTTTTTTTTAGAGCAGAGGAGGAGAAGGAGGGAGGGGTGGAGAGAGAGAGAGAGAGAGAGACATGGAGTAGTTGCCTCCTGTACGTGCCCTGACCAGGGACTGAATCCACAACCTTTTGGTGTAGGGGGCGATGCTCCAACCAACCGAGCCGCCCGGCCAGGGCCCCAGAGGCTCTTAATTACTTTGACTCTGCAGTAATTATGCCTTAATATCAGGTAGAGAGCTTTCTCCCACTTTATTCTTCTTTTCCAAAAATATTTGGATATCCTAGGGCTTCCATCTTTACCAGTTAATTTTAGAATGTTTGCCTGTGTTTACAAAGAAAACCTTGCTTCTGGAAAACCATCCTAACTGATCAATGGGATGGGAAGGTCCTTAAAGATCCTCCAACCCAGACGGCTGTCTTCTGGTTCAGAAATACCCTCCGCTTCTGTCATCCACCCCCCGTGAGCGGCACCGCTCCCTCTGGACCCATGGAGCCCCGCCGCCCGCGCTCCTGTGAGGGCCAGCTTCGGCGATGTCTTCATTTTATGTCTCGACGTCAGAATGAAAACCATGTTGGAATACACGTCTTTCCCACCAAAGGTGGCCTCGCGTGTAGGTCACGGTCCAGGCACCTGCGAGGTCGCAGGTGTCTCAGGGTCGGGGGCGGGGCGACTCGGTGCACCAGGAAGTCATTGCCTGTCGCCTGCTCCTGTCGCCCCTTGCTCACCATCTGGAGGATTCCCGGGGAGACCCTAGAGGAGAACAGTAGCCCCTCTGTCGGGGGGGCTTGGGTTACCCGCCAGCAGACCAAGGCGTGGCAGGTGTGAAAACTTCTGCGAACAGTCGCAGCCCTGTCTGGTCTCCCTGTGTGTGCCCCTCCGCTGGGTGGGGCAGGTCCTTGCTGGAGCAGAGCGCCGTTCTGCAAGGGGGAATCATTCCCTGCCTTGCTTTCCAGGCGAGGGGCTGTGCGTCTGGGGTGCGTGTGTGCTGAGTGGTTGGTGTTGGCGTCGAAGCGTTCAACCCAGTGAGGATCCTGTTCTAACACCCAGTTTCGGGGCCTCGCCCGGCAGTTTGGTCTCTTTTCAGCTTTTCCCAATACGTTCTCTCCCAGAGCCTCCTCTCACGGACTGAAAAAACCCAAACTGGACTTGGACGTTTTTGCATAGAGGCTGGTGTGGGATGCAGATGCCCCAGGGTATGTGGTGCTAGAAGGGGCAGACTCCATCAGGGGTGTCCCCTCGGTGACCTTCTCCCTGAGCACGTGGAGAAGCCACCATGTCACCCCCCCATGGACTGCTGGGGCCACCCTGTGGCCAGCTCTGGGGCAGCTGAGCTCCTTTACCCACCAGGTGGGGGACCCCCCTCCAGGACCCCCAGACAGAATCCTGCATTCTGCCGGGAGCCCCATGACTAGAGGGTGTGGGCCTAGGGCACAGGTAGGAAGGGGGCCCCACCCCGGGCCAGAGTCAGCGGTGTGCAGAGGCCCCTGAGCGCCCTGGGTGCCCACCTCCCACTGGGTTGCTGAGCCTGCTCTCAGGGGCGTGGCATTTGGGGAGAGCAGGCAGGCTCTCCATAGGCCGGAGCCTGGCTGCCACGTCAGCCGTGCACAGGTGGCCGTATGGGGATGTGGGCTCAGAGAATAGGCCCTTCCTGGGTGCCAGTGCTGGGCCTGGGCCTAGGGTGCTTTCTCTGAGGGTTGACAGTGGGCAGGAAATAAGTCTGGGCGTCACTGGGCGTCGGGGTGGGGGGAGAGGTGGAGAACAAGTGGTGGCTTCAGGGCTTGGTGACAGGAGCCGGCCTGTACCTGCCATTTGGAACCTGCTAGTGCCGCATCGTGCCCCAGCGCAGCCCCGTGACATGGGTCAGCAGGGGGCTCTCACTCTCCCCCTCACACAGGGAGGACACCAGGCACAGGTCTGAGTCTGGAGCCAGTGTCCGCCGGGTGGCCTCCTGGTGTGGCCTCTCTGCCATGGCTTCCGCCTAGGTTGTCAACTGTTGTCCTGGAAGCCAAGGAGGGACTGAGGAGGCTGTGAGTGCCCAGCGCAGTGCGGGGACACTCTGTGGTCACAGAGCGCAGGCAGAGGCAGGGCTCAGGTCAGGTCCTGGGCTTAGAACACTAAGGTCTGGGGAGCGGGAGGGGCCCTGGGATTGTGGTGGCCGTGGCAGGGACGCTTAGGGACATGGTGACTTTGGGATCATGTCTGAGCCGGGGCTTGACTGGCCGGGGGAAGAGTAGGAGGCAGAGGGAGGCCCTTGGGTGTCCTGGTCGTGAGTGGCTGAGCGCGGCCGGCCCGGTCTGTGCCTGCCACACCTGCACCACTTGACACTGTCCCACTGTCCCCTCCCCACTCACGTTTGTCGCCCCCTCTCCCTCCTGCCCACGAGGGCCAGCGGAGAGCCGTGGTCTCAGTGGTCATTTCCCCAAAAAGTCAAGACCAAAAGGAGAGCACTGAAAGGGTGGCTTATACTCCTCTGCCACCTCCAACAAGTGTTTGTTTTTCTTAAAGGAAAGCAAGCCCTGGCCAGGTGGCTCAGTTGTTGGCATTTTGCCCCATGTGCCTCGAGGTTGGGGGTTCGATTCCCAGTCCAGGGGGCATGCCTAGGTTGCACATTTGATCCCTGGTCAGGGCGTATGCGGGAGGCAACCGGTAGATGTTTCTCTTTCACATCAATGTTTCTCTCTCTCTCTCTCTCTCTCTCTCTCTCTCTCTCTCTCAAATCTGCGAGCGTGTCCTTGGGTGAGGATATTAAAAAAAAAAAAGGAAAGCTTGGAATACATCAGGCATCACCTCAGCTGTCACTGGGTGGCAAGAAAAGTGATTGTTTCAGTTAAAGTGGGTTTGGGACACCGTCCTTTCTGAGTGAGTAAACTGCGGACAGCGGCCCACGTAGTGATCTTGCGGGTTTCGGCTCTTAAAGAGGATTGAAAATAAGTTGTCTTAACTGCCAACGGTTCAGTGGTGGCTGTTCAGGACTGACAGAGGCCGGCCCTGCCGGACTTCACCGGTCCCAACTGGGTCTGTGGACTTGGACCAGCTCGGCCACCTCTAAAAATCAGAAGGCGCTCTTGGTGTTTCTGGAGCCTGAAGGGGAGAGACAGACAGACACAGAGACTTGGTGTGGACCAGGTCCTGGCTCCCCGGTAGCCCCGCCCTTGTCTGATGGCCTCAGGGCGGGAAGAGCAGTCGAGGGGTGGGTCACCCTGGCTGGGTGCTGCCGTGCCCCACCTGCCACACACCCACTGGGGCTGCTGGCCTGCCTCTCAGACGCGGGCCCACGTTCTTAGCCTAAAACGTCTCCCTGTTTCAGCGTGTAACTAGAGCGCGTCCTTCTGCCCCTCCTCCCATGACTCTGCACCCTTTCAACGGGCCTTTCCGGAGTTCCTGTGTCCCCGAGGGGAGAAGCCACCCCCTGACCACCCACAGGGGTGACGTGCGGGCCTGTCGTGCGTGTCCCCCCGTCTTACGATCCAGCATGCAGGACGGCCAGCCAGACTGCTGACCTGAGCCCAGTCTTTTGGATTAAGTTTTTATCTTGAAATATTTGCCACACACCAGGAGATGAAAGGAATAATACGCACCCACAACCTGCTTAAGGTAGAGAGGGTTACTGCCTTGGTTCTCTCTCTGTGCAACTCGGTGGCGGAAAACAGTCAACATTTATGATCTTGTGCACAGAACTGCTGGGTGAGGGGTCCCGGGGCAGCTCAGGGGGATGATCAGGGGGACGGGCAGAGAAGCGGCCAGGGCCACCATCAGCTGAGGGCGTGGCCAGGGCTGGAGGGGCCACGGGACTTCCAGGGCTGTTGGCAGGGCCCCCACGGGGTGTGGGCGGAGTGTGCTCTCCATGGTGCTGACCGAGCGTCTGCACCACGCGGGTGCCGCTTCCCACCGACCTGAGAGAGGACCGTGGTGGCGCCGCGGTGGCTTGTATGACCTGCCCTTCCCAGCTCCACCTCGTCACTTCTGCCTTACTCTGTCGCCTAGAGGCAAGTTACTGCATCCAGCCCACAACCCAGGAGCCTCCCCCTTTTGAAGGCAGTGTCCAAGGATTTGCGGACGCGTTTAGGATTTTTCTTATTTACGGACTTCAGAGGGCCACCAGGGTGGACGGCGTCCGTGCCACGCGTCCTGGGACAGGTGTTGCTTCACAGATGGGCCCTTTAGTCCTCCCAGCGCCACTGGGAGGCCGTGTGACCCCCATTCCGTGGATGTGGAAGCTGGGGCAGCTGCACGTCATTCGGGTCACACACGAAGTGCTGGGGCCGGCGAGTAACCCCGGCACTCAGTCAGCACCACGGAGAGCTCCGCACGCCCGCGCCCAGTCTGCGTGGGGGGGTGGGGGGGGCCGACGTTTATAATGCACGGCCCACAGGACGGCTCAGACTGACGCATTCGCAGATCGAATGACGCTGGAAGGATGTGAGGCGGTCACGCCCAGAGTGATAGATCCCTGGAAGAAAGGGGGACCTGCGGTATTGCTTGCCCCCCACTTGGGAAAACAATTCCGTTGCCTCCAGTACGTTTGAAGAGGCGTGTAGGTCGTCCCCAGCAGTTCCCATCCTTGCCAGATATTCTGGGCACCTCTGGCTCTTGGTCACACAGAGACACCCGCGGGCGTTCCTGACGGCCTTGGTTGTAGCGGCGAGAGAGTGGGAACCGTTTAAACACCCAGCGATGGGAAGTAGCTGTGTGTTCCCACCGTGAAATAGCGCCCGGAGGTGAAAAGGTTTGCACTGCAGCTGTGTGTTCACACGCATAGACCTCACAAAGGCATTGTGCGGGGGAAAGGGCACGCTTTAGAAAATCACGTACGGCTCGATATCATCGACGTGTGCAGAAGTACCTGGTGCAGGTGGACACACAAGCACAGTAAGTTACAGACACGCCAGACCGCAGCGAGAGTCACCCGTGTGTGGGGGACAAGGGGTGCCGTCCCGGAGGGGCTTCTGCTACCCTGGTAACTGCGATGATTTAAAATACGTCCGTAGGCCCTGGCTGGGTGGCTCAGCTGGTCGAGGCGTCATCCTGATGCACCAAGGTCGTGGGTTCGATCCCTGGTCAGGGCACAGACAAGACTCAACCAATGAGTGCATCGGTAAGTGGGGAGACCTGTGTCCTTCTTTTCTAGCCTGGAGATTGATACAGATTGGGAGATTATTCCAAAAATGATTGTGTGTCGCCAGAAGAGCAGGCTCTGGGGTGTGTGTCGAGAGGGACAGGGGACGTGACCTGGCCCTCGATGCCTCTGGAGGGGGCAGGAAGAGGACGGGGACATGTGCTGGGCAGAAGGAGGTGTGGCCAGGCCATTGTGGCTGAGAAAAGCCCTGGTGTTCCGAGCCGTGTTTGCTTTTTGGGGTTCATTCGGCTGCAGGGAGGGAGCAGACTCGCCAGGTGGGGAGACCACAGGTGACCCCCAAGGCCCTCCCCAGGTCTCTGCATTCATGAAGAGATGTGGGCCATCAAACCAACACAACCCTGCTGGGTCTGAGGGGTCCCGAGAGGGCGGGAGAGGGCGCTGCAGCCCGGATGAGTCCCCTTGAGCCACGCTGGCGACCATTGCCGGGAAACAGAATCTCAGTGGGTGGAGAAGAGGCTCTGGAGAATGGCCGGTTTTCGCCTTATTTTACGCATCAGAACCGGAGGAGAAGCCGGAAAGGGCTGCGTGAAACCCACTGGTGATGGGTGAGGGAGGAGGGAGAAAGCAAAGCGGGCACATCTCTGGGACTGGGTAGAAGAAGGCCAAGCGGACAGACGTGTGCCTCTCTCACAGGGGCGGTGCACGCGTGTCACTGTGTTATTGTAGGTGCAGAAAGACAGTAGGCAGGCTCACTTAAGGTGAAGGTGGAGCCCTGACCCGTGTGGCTCAGTGGGTTGGGCGTCATCCTGCAAACCAAAAGGTCACAGGTTCGATTCCCGGCCAGGGCACAGGCCAGCCTGGGTTGTGCATGTGATCCCTGGTCAGGACGCATGCAAAATGCAACCGATCGATGTTTCTCTCCCTCCTTTTCCCTCTCCCTAAAAATGAATGAAATCTTAAAAAAAAAGAAGGTAAAGATTGACCACTCTCAGGGAAGACACCGGCCTAAGGACGTGCCTCCCCACTGTGACTCGCTTTAGGTTAGGGAGTTTTCATTTTGGACCGTCCTGTGTGGTTCCCTCGGTCTCTGAGTTGGTGAGGCCACCACACAGACCTCCCCTGAGCTGGTCAGGGTCAGCATGAGGCCCCATTTGCATCCTCAGGGTCACAGAGCTGACTTGTACCAGAGGGAGGCGTTGCAGCCCCGTCTCCCGACTCCCTGGGTAGCACTCTCCTCCCTGGACGGAACGTTTGGTGCATTGGGCAGGTGATGGAAGCGAGGCCGAGGCTGTGATGGGTTTGAAAGGCGCTAGGGGCCCCGTGCCCTTTGAAGGGAGTGGAACCGCTGTGTAGATGTCAGGTGCCCCCGAGTCCAGGCGAACGGGTTGCAGGTGTGGGCGGTCAAATGGGAGCATCCTCAGCCTTCTGAAGGATAGCCGAGCATTTGCCTGCATCTGCACTGTGCCCATGTGGGGTGCCAGGGGACTCCCCCAAATTCCGTAATTAAAACCCCTGCTAGAAACGTTTGTCCAGGGACACGGGAGTGATTCTCAGGCTCCACTTGGCAAGTGACAGCCCAGAGTCTGTTGTCTGCTCCGTGCCTGTGGCAAGCACAGTGGTGGTGCCTTGTCCCAAAGAACGGCACTGTCCCCTGTGACGTGGGGACAGAAGAAGGCGGGCTCCATGACAGGCACAGAGAAATGCTCTCAGCTCTTCATTCCCAGAAAACGATCCCCCTGGGTTTTGAAAGGAGCCCCAGGTTCCTCTCTAACTTACTCTGTCTTCAGGGAAGTGGAAGGCGGGAAAAGAGGCACTGGGGTGTGATATTTAAGAGCAGTCAGTCCCCCCATCTTCTCGCACTGCCCCAGGCTTCCTGCTCATCTCCTGCCCCTCTTCCCCACCCCCTGCTCCAGCCGTGGGCCTGACCTTGAACCCTCGAGTCCATCGGCCTGTCCCTGCAGCAGGTATTTGCAAAGCGCTCTCTGTTTGAGAGCAGTGTGGGTCCACGTGGCCTCTCCTCTGTTCTCTGTGAAGCCACCTTGCCCGAGAGGCAGGGTGGGCGGTGAACCTGGACAGGGGGCAGGAGAGGGACCCCGCCCTTCCCCCTCTCCTCCAGCCCCCACAGGCACACCCGCCTCCGTCTGCAAGTGTGGGGTCAGGCTTTGTTGTGGGGAAATGAATATTCATGAGGACTTTGAGGCACTTTGTTGAAATGCAGGGTAGCCTCCCCTTCCAGCAGGAAGCGGGAGCCATTGCTTTATTGGCCCGAGGCGCTGTCTTCAGGCAATCATTACGCGGTGAATGGTTAAAACTACAATTCAGTGATTTGTTTTTGGGTAATTCCCGGCCATCCCATTGGAATTACCCTCGGTTCACTTTTGCAAAGCTGTGCACTCACTGGCAGTTCCATCCTTGAAGGAGGCCTCCGAGCACCTGTGTTTGTTCTGGAACACCAGTAATTTTCTCTTTTCCTTCTGCTTTATTCCAGAAAGACTTCACCCCCAGGAGGCCTTCCCAGACAGCCCCAAACCACGCGCCTTCGGTAAGAAACACGAGCCTCGTCTGGAGTGAGGCTTGTGCCTCTGACCTGGGTGGAACGGGAGTTTTTTTGTTTCCCTGGAGGGACACTGCCCTTCAGGGGGGCTGGGTGGTCCCTGTAGTTATTTCCTGGGGAGCTGTATGTGTGCACTTCAACGCTGGCCCGAGCGCCGGGCATCTGAGGCCAGGACTCCATCCACAGGCGAGGACCCAGTGAGCCCTGGGCCGGTCGCTGGGCACCCCCTCCCCCCAGGACGACAGCCACCCTCCCATCCCTCCTCCCTCCACTTCTGCACATCAGTCTTCTCCCTGAATTCATGTTTGTGTCAGCCCACCCAGGTTCCCATAGCAAAAGCAGGTCCCTGTCACGAGTGGTAGATGCCCCTGGACGCCTGTCACTACCAAATTTGGACAGCGTTGTCAGAGCTCTGGAAGTCCACCATTGAGACGTGACAGGGACCCTGAGCGCCCAACCGTGACTTTGGTTCAAAAGAGCTTTCCCGAGCTTCTCAGGGACGAGGGGCGGCCCGTGTCGCTGACACCCCGGGGATGAGGCTGCGCCGTAACCCCGGTCGCACCGACCCACCTTCTGCGTTTGGCTTTCTCTGGCTCCGGGAGGGCCTGTAGCAGCAGGTTTGCACTGGTCTCGGTAGGCAGCAGAGCCCGGTCCAGGGGAGACCGGCAGGAGGTGGCTTCGGGGCTGCAGATGAGTGGGTGCTTTCCGTCTTGGGCCAAAGGCACCCCAGCGGCTTGGTGGTAGGCCAGTAGGGACTGCGGGCATTTGAAGGCTCGGAGGCCGGGCCAAGCACCCGCAGCAGGCTGGAACCTCTGACGGTCCCGTGGGTTCTTCTGTATTCAGGGGGAGAAGCAGCGGTGGGTCGGATGGGGTGGTGGTGGGCAGCGGTGCCTTAATTTATGTTACCAGCTGGTTGCATCTCCACCGCATCCAGGTGGCCGCCCGTACTCGCTGTGCCCTGTCTGTGTAGGGGTCCCTCCCATCACACTGGGCAGTGGCCTTGTCACCAACGTCCTGGATGGGTTCTGGGGTGGCTTTGGGGTTGGGGGCACACGCATAAGGCATTGGAGAGATGTCGAACAGCCAGCCCCGTGTAAGGCAGGACTCACAGGAATACGTGACTTTTGATGCGTTCGGGCATAAGAATACAAGAGCGCTTTTTGGTTGTCTGTTTTTAAAGTTTGTGAATTGACTCTCGTGCTCTCCGGGAGGCCTTTCCGTCCCGTCTGATTTTCTATTTCTAGTCCTAAACATCTTTCAGCCTCAAATGCACCAGCCACCCTTGGCAATGGAAATGGTCACACATTCTGGGGGATCCTGGGAAGGGAGGGAGTTTCACTTGTGAGTGGCAGGAAGGCTGGCTGGTGAGGGCACTGTCCCTCCTGGGAGGTGGGAGATGGTCTCACTGAGGACAACGCAGTTCTGATCCCTGGGGAGCCGAGGCTCACACCGCCACCCCCTAGGAACTGCTCACCGTGAACTTGGCTTCTCGGCGTTGTTCTCCAGGGAACTGGGGCTGCCCCTCGTTCTGACTCAGCCACAGCACGGTGCTGTGGGCGCCTCTGAGGTGTGAGGTGTGTTTGCTTTGTGAGCCCGAGAGAGACCCGGTGGAGTTTCCACGTGTCCTGGAACACCGTTAATGTGCCAGAACCCGTGGTGGTGGACAAGGCGCCGTGCTGGCCCCCCGACAGTGCTGGCCCATCTGCCTTGTGCTGGGGCCGCCACTGAAGTGAGGGCCCTCCTCACGGTTCTTTCCAGCCTCCCCCGCAGAAAAGCACACGTCTTCCGTGGGAGAGGAGCAGCCACGAGACGGGTGCTTTTCTTTTTGTAAAATGTATTTATTTTCTTAAGAGAGAGGCGATGGGAGGGAGCAAGAGAGGGAGAGAAACATCGACGTGTGAGAGAGAAATTTCGGTCACTTGCCTCTTGTCCATACCACAGCTGGGGACTGAACCCACAACCCGGCAAGTGCTCTGACTGGGAATTGAGCCGGCGACCTTTTCTCTTGGTGGGATGACATCCAACCCAGTGAGCCATGCCGGTCGGGGCTGACGGGTGTTTTTCAGTGTCATTTACTCTTGAGAGGAGAGGGGAGACCTGAGTCTGTTCACCTGGCACTGCAGACGGGTCCTTTGGTGACTGGGGACTGCTGAGACCCAGAGCATGTGCCCCGTGTCCCTTCTGGGGTAGGTCTGTGTGTGATTAGCAGTGGCATCTCCGCAGTCCTCATCAGGGCTGTGGGGCCGATTCCTCGTCCGAGGACTCCGCTCCCCCTCGAGAGACAAAGCTCATGGGCCGCCCTCTTTGGGGGCCTTTGTAGGACATGTTAGCCGCGCTGTAGCCTGGCCTGCGCCTCCCTGCCTGCCCGCTGGACTCTCGGTGGGCTGCGCGCCTACCCGCATGCCAGCCTACGTGCCCTCCAGCCCGGTGCCTCGTGTGCAGGTGCACAGGATGCCTGTGGTCGCCACGGAGCTCCAGCTGCTCGCACCTCCAGAAGGCCGTTTGTCACGTCCGTGAAGTGGGGCTCATGACTTTTTGGGGGGTGGTTGTGAGAACGAACTGCATTGTGAGTGGGGTGTGCCCGGCCCACCACGGCTCCCCCAAACCGTTAGCTTCCTTCCTCGGAGGAGGGGACGGGGCGTGAACTTGGCTGCTGGGGTTTGCGTCTGGACTCGGTGTGTACGGTTTCATGTGCTGGGAAACCCTGCTCTGATGCCCAGTTTTCCTTTCCTGAGTTGCACGTTAGGACAGAAAAAACTCACCGACACCTTTTGTTGTTTTTAGAAAACGAAAAGTGTGTTAAGAAAATAGCCCATGAGCTCCTACTAGGACGAGCCCGGCATCGTTAGTGTGATTAAGTGGAAGGAGGTTAGCCGTTTCTGGAAGTAATTTTTTATTAATGATACTCAGCCCTAATTAATTCTCTCCCGTTCTAAATCATCTCACGAGTGTCTGAGCCGGCGTTCTCACGCCGCGTCCTGCGGGGTCCCAGGAGGAGCCGTGGGCACGGGGACCCACACACGGCTCAGGCTGGGACACGCTCTCTGTCTCAGAGTCCAGAGCGCCCTATGAGAGGCCTCGAGAAGTCCTGCAGGGCAGTAACCTTATTATGTTTAACTCGTCATCCTCC